>NW_020769378.1:1473058-1489972 GCF_900518735.1 Pseudonaja textilis
AAAAAAAATGTATTAGTGGTCCTTGGGATTTAAAAGTATGAGTTTGGTGGTCCCTGAGATCCAAAAAGTTGGCGACCCCTGTTCTAAACTCCATATAAAGTGGTTTTTCTAAGCTCTTTGGGAAAAAGCACAAGATAAAAAAAGAATAAATATATGCATTAAACATGCAAATAATGTTTTTTCATTTGAGTCTCAGGTTATTTGCTTTTTTGTTAGCAGGAGTATAATTTTAAAAAATACTTAAAGTTCAATAAGGACAATTTTACATATAAGGATTACTCAATATTGGAGAAGAAAGATAAATACATAGAATTTCATATTCAGAGTCTGAAAAACAAGGGAAAAATTCCTGTGACACTAATCAACAAATGCTGAAGCTCTCAATTTAACTTGCTTTGCATTATTTATCATTTCTTTTTAAGTGCCTCCTCAACCCCAATCAGCCTTAGCTTCCTAGTTCTTTGTTGTAGAGGAACCTGATAAACATTTCGGATTCTTCTATGACAATGTTGTCAAATTTGTCAGCACCATTTTAAAAACAAAATGCAATTTAACAGTAACAAAGCCACAATAAAAACAGAAGCCATAAAGTTAGAGATCAGCTCCATGCAGTGTAATCCCCCATTTAAACAAGAAACAGCAAAGAAGGCAAAGCAAAAAATATACCTCTTATCTAAAGAGTTACTAAGGATTTGCTTTTTTGGCATTTTCTAGTATATTATCTGATAGTACTTCTCTACTGAGCTTTGGTAATTGGTCTTAAGAGTTGACTGTAGCTAATTTATCCATGATCTTATGCCTCATACCATATCATATATATTGTGCTCTGTAATGGATAGGGTGGCAGAGACATTCCAGCTTCAGGGTTGGTTGCACATTCAGTTATTCTTCTGGGTCTTCTTGAATCTGGGATGAAATGTGTAGTTGGTCTATTTCAAGTTATGAGAGCAGCTTCCTCTTCACTATATTGAAGTGTTGGGTAACTACCGTGTTTCTCATGAAATAAGGCTGGGCCTTATTTTTTTATTTTTTTTTTGAGTCCTGAAAAAATGGCTAGGTCATCTTTTTGGGGGTGACTTAATTTCCCCCCCACAAGCACCCCCACCTAGAGCACCCCGCTGGCATACTCGATTTGCCACCAGCTGATAGCAGATGGAGGCTGCTGCCGGTCCCTTGCTCCTTCAGCCCCTGCCCTGCCTGTCAAGAGGGCTGCCTCCCTGCAAGGCGGCCCCCGGGCAGCGGCATCCTGTGGGCGGCTCCAAGGGGGTTGAGTCATCTGACATCAGGAGGGAGTAGGGACCTGCTGCTGCTGCCACCGCCAAGGGGGAAGCCGAGGGGCATCGGGGCTCGCAGTCACAGAGGTCGGAGGGAAAGGGCATGAAGGACTACCTGCCAATGAAGAAAATGGTGGGTCCACGGTGCAGTGCCAGGAGAATCAAAAAGGGAAGGGAAGGCCATAGAGTAAAGGGGTGGGCTCATGTCCCGGGAAGGAGGGCCCTTTGCCTTTTGGGAGAGAGTACAGCACTGCTCAGCTGACACAGGAGCTCTGCACATGCCCCTCACTCGGCTGGCCAAGGAGGCCGCTCCGGACGCAGAGAAAGTCCAGGGAAGCCAGCTGACTGGCCAGAGGGTGCGACCGCTCCTGGGTTGTGTCTCAAAGGAGACCCCCGCTTTCCCACCGCAACCAATTCCTCTTTGTCCCAATCTGGGGGCTGCTGGTAGAAATCGGCAATCCTCCACTTTCCGAGAGCGAGAGTTTTCTGCCCCTTTCTCAGGGTAGCCAGGGATTCCTTGGGCAGCTTGCCTTGCTTGGGTCAGTGGGTCCTTCCGTCTGCAGCCCTGTTCAGCCCAGCACCCCCCCCACCGCCACTGTGGGTAGGATTCCTGGTGGGGAGGATGGGCACTGCAGCTTCCTCCCCCCTCCTTCCCTCCCTCCCCCTTCAAAACCACCCGGATGGAGCGGGCCAAGGGGATGGCTGTTAGGAGAGCCCTGCAGGCAGCCACATTTCACCACGAGGCCACTCCTAATGGCCGATAGAAGTGGCTGGTGGAAGTTCCCCCCCCCCCCGCCCTTCCCCCCTTTTCTCTTCACCTCATGATGTGAGAAATGGCAGGAGCACCATTAAGGCCCAAATTCAAATAGGCCCAAATTTGGGGGGCAGGGCTTAATTTCACCTCATGCTTATAAACAGTGCTGGGCCTTCCTATTGGGGGGGGCTGTATTGTTGGAGAAACACGGTAGTTGTTTGTCAGTTACTGTGGGTGCAAGTCTTCTGTCCACCCAGAGTTCCCTCATAAGTTTCATATATCCTCTCTCATTAGATCTACTGTTGTAGAAGCTTTTCATCAATTAATCAATATATATGTATATGGGATGGGGGCACCTTAAGTTTCCAGTTATTTATATGTGCAGTTGTAACCTCATAAATCAAAGCATAGTGGCTTGTTGAATATGTCCCAACATCTAAAACCCATCTAGTTCCTAGTACACAGATAGTTTAGGGTTATAAAAAAAAATACCTAAAAATTGAAACACTTTCATAGTCACTGACTCAGACTATAATTGAGGGCTGATGCTATACAATTTGTGCAGGTACCAAACTGAGGCTGGCAATCAGATTCATCCATTGATGTCTTAGGTTCATTGTCATAAGAGAGCTATATTCTTCTGCATGGTTTCAAAGGGTTCCTGTATGCTGGGACAATTGCTTGATTTTAAAACGTCAGAATGAGGGCATTAGATTTGAACTGCAAAGCTTCCAATAACCATTGGATGGCAGCTGTGGGTTAGAGTTTGGGGCATATATTTGCTACTCTCCAATGGTCAGAAGGACTGATGACAGTCAAAATTTTAATATTAATATAATTTAGCCCAATATTTATATAAATATCAGAAATGGTATTATTAAAGATATTGTTAATGCAATAAAGGCCTATATAAACTTTTCCTCCGTTTCCCCATATATTAACAGCATTCAAAAGCTTGTAAAAAGATAAAATTAGTTTTTTCCTATCACCCATTCATATAAGAGGGATCATACAGCATTCTTTATGAATAATTTTGGAGCACATTCTATAGAAGAATACATTTATGAATAATTCTGGAAATCAAGGCACAAACTCTTGAAGCTATTTTGGAAATACTTGTGAACCTCTTAGCAACTATAGGACATAGAAAAGAGGAAAAGTATTATAAACATCCAAGGACTGCTAATTTGAATTTTACCAGTTTAAATGAATTAGGAAATGGAATCGCAGACTATTTAAGTTCTTTTTTTAATCTGTATTGCCATGTGAGATATTAAATAGAAAAATTATAATATCATTTTGGAGTGGAGCAAATCAGTAAGAAGCATTAAACATTTTCAAAAGCATCAAGTGGAAAATGTATTTGACACAGATAAAGAGCAGTAAGGAATCAGGCTTCAGAAGCCATTCCCCCCGAGCTTGAATGTTGGGTAGCGGTTTTCTCAGCATGCCAATGTTTGAGAACTCAGTGCAACCAGATCTGTATTCTGAGGCAGGAGTGGGATTCAAATTTCTTAACAACCAGTTCTGTGGGTGTGGCCTAATTCATGGGTGTGGCTTGGTGGCCATGTGACCGGGTGGGCAGTGGCTTGTTGACTGGGCATGGCTTAGTGGTCATGTGACTGGGTGGGGATTTCCTGCTTTCTAGCTAATCTAAATCTCCTGGCAGAGCAGAACAGTTGATGGTCGGGGGGGGGGGGGGGGGGGGGGAAAAATAGCAACTTACCAAACCAGGCAAATTGGATGGCTCGCATGCCAGGTAAGGAGTGAGTAGGCAGGGAGGGGCTGGGCCAGCCAGTGGAGCGATTTGCCGGTTCTCTGAACTGCATACAATCATAACATGCATGTGTGCACCGTTTGGAAGAAATCATCAGTTGTGCTGCCTGGACAGCTGACAAGCGCTGCGCGTGAGTGCGCAGCGTTTGAAAATCCTCTTGTTTCCTGCCTTTTCAACCTCAGCTGTGCTGCACAAAGCATCTGAGGAGGGAAAAGCAGGGAATAAAGGACAGCCTAGAGCCCGGGCAGGTGGGTGGGCCAAACGCCGAACCAGTTCGGTAGTCAGCTGCTCTTCGCAGCTACTGGTTCTATTGAACCGGGCCAGACTGGTAGCATCCCACCCCTATACTGAGGTACTAAGTACACTTTAGGAGAAATCAGCAGTATCTAAATGTTACATAACTAGTGTGACATCATCATACCTGCTGCGCCCACACAGGCCCTCTCCAGGGACCATTCTGTTCACAAGGTACTTAGGCTAAGCCATTATTCTGAAAAGTAATTTAGTACTTTCCTCTCTTCAAAATGAGATCAGGCACTCAGCCCAGAAGTTTAGAACATAAGAATAACAGGGTTGGAAGGAACCTCTGAGGTCTTCTAGTCCAACCCTCTGCTGAAGCAGAAGATCGTATTCCATCCTGGACAAATGGTTGTCCAATCTCTTCTTGAAGACCTCCTATGATGGAGACCTACAACTTCCGGAGACAGGCCATTCCGCTTATTAATTGAAAGATGCTGAAAGACTGCCACAGCAAGGCATTGGGGTAGGCAGGTGTTCTTTTTAAAAAAAAAATTATTGGTTTTTAAAAACAAACATAAACAAACAAAACATAAAAACATCAAGCTATCTTCCATATGTGTACATACAGTGCGCCGGTTGGTTTACAAATTGTTTTGTGCTTCCATTTCGTAGTCTTCAATTACAATTACATTGCATATAATCTCATATTTTCAATCAAAAATTAAATACCTTAGTATCATTATTAATCAATCATTTGACTATACTTTTATTCATTCATGTTTTACAAGATAATCATAATTTACTTAGTTTATTTTATAACAGTTCATATTATCATCCCAAATCTATCCTAAAATCATTTTGTAGATATAATAAGAAAGAAGTACATCTTTATATATTTATTATTTTCTAAAAGTCTACATATTTCATTACTGTATTTTATTGTCTAACCATTGATAGAAAAGATCCCAAATTTTATAAAATGGTTTATCCTCTTGTTCTCTGATTTCAAATGTCAATCTACTCATTTCAGCACATTCCAATATTTTCTTAATGATTTCCTCCTGTGATGGTGTTTTCTCATTTTTCCAGTTTTTAGCAAATACAATCCTAGCCGCTGTTAATACATTTATAATCAGGTATTTCAAGTCTTTACTATATATTTCAGGTAAAATTCCCAATAAAAATATCTCTGGTTTCAAGTCTATATGTTTTTTTGTCATTTTTTCCAACCACATGTAGATTTTAGTATAATATTTTTTAGCATCCGCACAAGTCCACCACATATGGTAATATGAGCCAGGTGTCTGATGACATTTCCAACATTTTTCGGATTTATTCTTGAACATTTTTGCTATTCTTGTCAGGGGAAAATGCCACCTGTAAAACATCTTATACAAATTTTCTTTATATGCTGTTGACATTATCATTTTATAATTTTGAGACCACAGTTTTTGCCATTTCTCTAAATCGATCCCATATCCAAAATTCTTCCCCCAAGCAAGCATAGTTTCTTTAACTTGTTCTTCTTCTAATTTAATTTCTAATAAATATCCATGCAGTTTTTTAATCACGTTTTCATCAGTACCTGTCAAAACTTATCTAAATCAATCAATTTATCATAGAAACCTTCCATTTTAGAATCTTTATCATACCTTGAATGTATTTGCGCGTATGAAAACCAATTCATCTTTATACCTTGTTCCTCTAGTTTTTGTATAGATTTGAGTTCACCCTTTTCATTCAATATTTCACCATATCTAACTGTTTGTTCCTTTTTGGATATTATAGGATAAGAAAATGCTTCAATAGTCGATAACCAGACTGGAATTTTCAAATAATATTGTCTTTTAATCTTCTCCCAGTTTAACCACAGAGACTTCCGTATATAATGTCTTCTAAAATACCCCTGTGTTTTAGTTCCTTTATACCATAAAAAAGCATGCCACCCCAACAACAAATCATGTCCTTCTAATGTCAACAATCTAGTATTACTTAGTGTTATCCATTCCTTAACCCACATCAGATTTGTAGCTTGATAGTACAACTCCCAATTAGGCAAACCAAATCCTCCTCTAATTCTAGCATCTTGCAAAAGTTTTAATTTTATTCTCGCTTTCTTACCTTGCCATACATATTTCAACACAATTTTATTTAAATCTTCAAAGTAATCTTTTCCAAGCCTAATTGGAATTGTTTGAAACAAATATAAAATTCTGGGTAATATATTCATCTTGATTGTTGAAATTCTCCCTATTAGTGACAGTTGTAAATTTTCCCATTTCGCCAGATCTAGCGCTATCTGCTTTTTAAGTTTGATATAATTATTCTCTTTTAATGTACTACATCGTGCTGTCAAATATATCCCCAAGTACTTGATCTTATTCGTGACCTGAATTTTCAATAGGTCTGCCAGTTCTTCCTTTTGTCTTAATAGCATATTCTTTGTCAAGATCTTTGTCTTATCTTTATCTATTTTCAAACCAGCCACCTTTCCACATGTCTCTATCTTTTCTATCAATTTTGATGCTGCTTCTAAAGGGTCTTCTAAGATAAAAACCAGAGGGATACAGTTAAGATCAAGGGAAGTACTAATACCACTCTATAGAGAATTAGTAAGACCACACCTAGAGTACTGCATACAGTTTTGGTCACTGCATTATAAAAAAGATGTTGAGACTCTAGAAAAAGTGCAGAGAAGAGCAACCAGGATGATTAGGGGACTGGAGACTAAAACATATGAAGGATGGTTGCAGGAACTGGGCTTGTCTAGTCTAGTGAAGAGAAGGACCAGGGGAGACATGATAGCAGTCTTCCAATATTTGAGGGGCTGCCACAGAGAGGAAGGGATCAAGCTATTTTCTAAAGCGCCTGTAGGCCAGACAAGGAATAATGGATGGAAACTGAACAAGGAGAGGTTCAACCTGGAAATAAGGAGAAACTTTCTGACAGTGAGAACAATCAACCCATGGAACAGAAGTTGCCCTTGGAAGTTGTGGGAGCGCCATCACTTGAGACTTTCAAGAAGAGATTGGACTGCCATATGTCAGAAATGGTGTAGGGCAATGGTGGCAAACCTTTTTCGTCTTCTGTGCCACTAATTGCATGTGCACTCGTGCACTTGCACTTGCGTGCCAGCACCCAGAAGGCAATGCGTGTTGGGCCCCCCATACCCCATGTGCCTGCATGTGATCCCCGCAGTGCACCGCACTTCTGCACCTGTGCATGAGATCTCCCCCCATGCACTGCGCATCTCTGAGCATGTGTGCATGGTCACTCCCGCATACCCTCCATCTGCACATGCACCTGCGACCCCCAGCGTACGCTGTGCATCTCTGTGCATGCGTGCATGTCTCCCATGCACCCCTCCCCGCGTATGCACACCAGATACCCAACAATCAGGCAGTGCGTGCACATGTGCAGTGGGGCTCTTTTGGGCGAGCTCTCACATGCCGGGGGAAATGGCTCTCTGTGCCACTTCCAGCACGCATGGCATAGGTTCACCATCAAGGGTCTCCCACTTGGATGGGGGGGGGGGGTTGGACTAGATGACCTTCCAACTCTGATTATCTTTTATCTGTTAAACCCAGCAATCATCATAAACAATTTCCAGGTAAAAAGGCAATTTAGCTTCTTCTGTATGATAGTAATAGCAATAATAGACTTATGTACTGCTTCACAGTGCTTTATAGCCCTTTCTAAATGATTTTATGGGATCAACTTATTGCCGTCACAATCTGGGTCCTCATTTTACCAATCTCGGAATGATGGAAGGCTAAGTCAACCTTGAACCTGGTGAGACTCGAACTGCCAAAATGCAGGCAGCTGGCAGGCAGCAGATGTAGCCTGCAGTATTGCATTCTAACTGCTGTGCCACCACAGCTCGGATCACGGTAATTCCAAGGTAGTTCAACTACTGCAACAACTTTCTAGCACAGCATGGCTGGCCGGGGAATTCTGGAAGCTGAAGTCCACACAGCTTAAAGTTGCCAAGATTGAGTAACACTGTACTAGCAATTCAGACTGCCACACAGCTTCTGTCCCTTGAACTAAACTAAGTAAAATCCAGAAACTTTTTGCCTTAAGATCGCTTACATATCCCAAATGCATGGGGTACCTTTCTTCCTTTTTAAGAAAGTTGCAGTCATATCATTAACTAGTGAATTTCACTGTGACCTCATCATGACTTGTAAACCATAAAAGCAAACTGAAATAAGTGATCAAAGTAAAAGGATGAATAAGTTTAAAGCATGAAGGGATGGGTGCAGCAAAATGGAGAAGCGCTTAAATGACAGACTAAAAAGCAGATCTTTATCTGTGGCTGAAAAACAAGAGGTCTGAATTCCAGCCTGAAGTCCAGGGAAAAGGAATGGCTTTCCGTGGATTTCAGGCTGGCACTAAGAATGTCTCACGTCCTCACCAACAATACAATATCATGCAATGTCCCATTCAGCCAAATTCACAGTGGAAGAAACAATCAATCCTTCCAGTGTCAGGATCATCAACCTTTCAATATTTCAAGAATGAACCAACATTTTGAACCAACATCTTCTCGCCAGAGGTAATTTGTATGCATGCTGAATTCTGAATTCATGCCGAACAGAACTGTGTTTTTTTTTCCTTTTCCAAAAGTTGAAAAGATTCTTGCTGTTAACAATGGCTAAAGATAATTGAGAACTATTACTTTGACTCCCGAGCATTCATTTTGAACTCATTCTATTTATTATTGCTTCCTTCCTAGCCAGATACCATTATTACTGGTCTGACAATTCAAAACTGATGCAGCAATAATCACCCTTAAAACAGACCTAACCTGTCATTTCCTCCTCCTAATGTGGGTTGGTAGATGGTCAGACTGACGTTTCTTTTTAAAAAAATATACTTTATTGATTTTACAATTAAAATAGATCAACAACACATACATAAATGCAAGAGAGAAAAAGAAGACAGGAAAGAGAAAAAAAATAGAAAGAAAAAGATAGAAAACAGTTAAAATCATTTTCATCTTCAACAGTTTGTGAGACCTCCTTTTTATCCTTATTTTATACCATATACACAATTAATCCTTACATATATTTGTATATCACTATTATGATTCTATCATATCTTCTTTTGCCTTTTAGTGTGAAACGTATCTTTGATCTATCCATTTGTACCAGCAGGTCCAGCTGTCATAATATATTGAAGTATCTTTATCTTTTAATGCCAAGGTTAATTTGTCCATTTCTGCACAACTTGAAATTTTTTGAATAATCATCTCCTCTGATGGAACATGAGGCTGTATCCAACATTGTGCAAAAGCCAATCTGGCTGCTGTCAAAATATGTATTAATCTATATTTCACATTTTTTGGTAGTTCTTTATCAAAGATCCCTAATAGAAAGGACTCTGGTTTAAATTTGATCTGTTCTCGTCATTTCCTCCAGCCAATTTCTAATTTTCTGCCAATATTTTTGAGCCTTTCTGCCTTAAGATCAAGACCACCACATATGGAAGAAAGTTCCCTCTCTTTTTTTTTGCATTTCCAGCAGTTCGGACTCATATTGGGGTGCATCTTCGCTAATCTCGAAGGAGGAAGGTGCCACCTGTAAAACATTTTATAGGCATTTTCTTTGTACACTACCAATTTTGTGATTTTGTTATTTCTACCCCAGACCTTTTCCCATTCTGTTAAGGTGATACTATGCCCTATGTTCCTACTCCAGGCTATCATGTTTCCTTTAAGAATTTCTTCCTCTAATTCTGCCTCTAATAAATAATTATAAATTATTATTTTTTGCCTGATCCTAATAAAATTTTATCTAATTGCTGGAATTTATTATTAATTCCAAATTCTTTCTTGTCCTGTTTGTATCTACTTTGAATTTGAAGATATGCCCACTGATCAATTTTTAATCCCTGATCTTGAAGGTCTTGCCACAATTTCAGATTTCCTTGCATATCCAATAGGTCCTTCTATTTAATCATTTTAGTAATATCCAAATTATTTGGGTGGATCATTGCCTCCATTGTTGAGATCCAGATTGGTATCTTTAAGTAGTGTTTTTTCCGTATTTTCTTCCAATTAGTCAATAATGAATCTCTGATTAGGTGTCTGTGAAAATATTTTTGGGTAGTTTTCCCAATATCCCATTAAAAAGTATGCCACCCCCACTGTAAGTCATGGCCTTCTAAGAACAATATTCTCTTATTAGTTAAATTCACCCATTCCTTCAACCATACTAAAGAGGCTGCACTATAATACAACTCCCAATTTGGAAGTGCCAGCCCTCTCCTGCTCTTCATATCCGGCATTGCCTTTAAGTTTATTCTAGGTTTTTTCCCTTGCCAGATGAATTTTGCAGTTATTTTATTAAGTTCTTCAAAAACAAATTTGTGTACTTTGATTGGGATCATCTGAAATATATAGAGGAATTTTGGAAGAATATTCATTTTAATAGCAGCAATCCTGCCTAATAATGAAAGTTGCAGCTTGCCCCATGTTTCTAAATCCTTCTTTACCTGTTGCATCAATTTACCTGTTGCATTAATTTTTTCTTCTCTCTCCTGTTGTAATTGAGTATTTCCTTGATTTCCTAAAGTTCCATCTCTATTCTTATGATAGCCTTGATTTTCCTGGGAGTTCATTTCCAGTTCATCCTTACTGCTCTGGTCTTCCGGGCCTACCAACCATTCATAAAATTCCTGGGCATTTTCCATGGAGTCTATTTTGATTTTCCTCTCGTCCCCTCTGGGATTAACCATTTAAATACGATTCTTTTCTGATTTAGGTAAGCTGCTAAGAATTTATAATCTCGTCTTTGTTCTCTTATTCTTCTTGGTATTTGTTTGAGAACCAAGACTTCTTTGCCTTTATACATGATTGATTCATCTCTTGACATCCTATATATAATATCCTGGACACTCCTTCTCGCAAATTGTATATGGACTTCTCTTGGGCATTTGTGGCGTCTTGCATAATTAGTGCTAACCCTGTAAACTTCATCAAACTCCCTCAAGGTGTCATCTTTATTCTTTTCCAATAGTCCAGCCAATATTCCTGACATTGCCGGTAGTTGTTCCAAGTCTTCTTCTTTTGATTCCACTATATTTTGGAATCTCAAGTATGTAGCAGCCTTATCCATCTCTAGGTAGACCAGTGAGTCCTCCATTTCTTTACTCACATTCTTTAATTCTTCATCTACCCTTTCTAATTTCCTTTCAGTTCGTTCTGTCCTTTTCTTTACCTCTTTTATTGTTGCTTCATTTTTCTCCAAGGCCTACTGTAATAATCCAACTTTGTCCTCTGCTTTGGAGATATCTGCTTTCATTTCTGCTTTTTATTTCCCCATCTCCTCTTTTAATTAATTTATATCTGCTCTCATCTCATTATGGTTTTTTATCATTGTTTCTTGCAGCTTCATCATCAATTCCTGTAAAGTAACCAGAATTGATTGGATGTTGGCATTCAAGATGTTAGCTTGTTTCTCCACTGGTAATGTTTCTTCAATGATTTTTTGTGCCATGGGCGAAGCTGTTGCCGACATGGTTGTTAATGTCGGGGGGGTCACACTGACATTTCAGAAAAGGAATGCAGAGGTGGTATTCAGCAGGTTCTGACCAGTTCTGGAGAACTGGTAGTGGAAATTTTGTGTAGTTGAGAACCGCAAAATACCACCTCTGACTGGCCCCACTCCCATCTATTCTGTGCCTCTCAAGTCCCAGCTGATTGGCTGGGTTTTCTCTTGTTGCCTTGAACAGGAGAACAGAGCTGGAAAGCAGGTTAGTGGGGTGGAGAGGGAATGGGGATTTTGCAGTAACCTTCCCTTGGAGTGGGGTAAGAATGGAGATTTTACAGTATACTTCCCCTGCCATGCCCACCAAGCCTCACCCACCAAGCCACACCCACAGAACCAGCAGTAAAAAAAAATTGAATCCTACCACTGAAAGGAAGCCAGTGATTATTAAATAGACCAGTGTTATACGGACTCACCGGTTGGTTTATGGTCCCTCACTCATGCACACACAGCCTCTTGAGCCATATGGATCTTATAAGCCCCCTTTGCTTTCTATGTGTATTTTCCAGTGGGGGAGGTTAGAGCACACAAGACACACAGATCTATTCAACAGCCAGGAAATGAACACACACAAATGACTTTCCATTGTTACACCGAGGCACATCAGGTTGTTTTGGAATATACAGAGTCTCAAAGTGGCAGCAAAAATTTGCATATTCTCTCTCTCTCCCTCCCTCCCTCTCTCTCTCTCTGTCAGCCTTCAAGATTTCTTTCCTTTGTTTTGCATTTTTCTGCTGTCATAAGTAATCGGGGAGGAGGGGTTAAGCTGTTTTTGAGAAGCTGAAATGACTTTTTGCTGCTGAGCCAGTGCTCAAGCACCCGGACATGGACACCCCTTTTGTAATACAAGCCGATGCAAGTGATGTAGCAGTGGGAGCTACAAGCAAACAAGACGGGGACTCTGCAACCATGTGCATACACCTCCTGTAAACTGAGACAGAAAGAAGATGGGCCATTTGGGAAAAAGAAGCTTTTGCAGTTCGTTGGGTTCTATTAACCTGGAGGCATTTTCTAGAGGGGATAAAACAGCCCTCTGAGCTGTGGAGGGATCGTAAGAATTTGGAGGCTCTAAAAACGCCTCAAAAGCTATCGCCTAAGCAAGTTCGCTGGGCACAATAGATACTTGTTTATGCTTCTTTCCTATGCTAAGCGCAAGCGCACCTCTTTATCAAAATAGGCCAAGGTCGACAGATGCCTCATCACCACCTGAAGATGCCCACATGACATTATGTGCAACTTTTAATTGGATGCACAGTTTGAACTACTGTGGGTGGGAACGTTGCCATCACTTTGTATATGTGATTTTCACACTCAGTTCCTCAGACTCAGAATTCCTTTGATGCTACCACTTGATTTCCAGTAAAAGATATCTTTCCTCTAATTAATGGAGTCTAATGTTTCTTTCTTGGATTTTAAGCACCAGCTGACTCTCTCTCTCACACACACACACACACACGCACACACACACACACAGAGGGAAGGAGAGGGAGGGAGGGAGGGAGGGAGGGAGAAAGGAAGGAAGGAAGGAAGGAAGGAAGGAAGGAAGGAAGGAAGGAAGGAAGGAAGGGAGATCCATCCCCACTAGTCCAGGTTCCTATCAACTAGATTGTGAGACACTAGGTTGAAGAACTAGAAGCCACCAAGTCTGGGTCCAGGATGATTCAAAAAGTTGGTGGATTTCAGAAACACAGTAATCCCTCAAAATGAAATTCAACATAGAGAAAAGTAAAGTCTTATACTTAGGCAAGAAAAACCAAAAATACACATACGGATTAGGTGAAATCTGGCTTAATAGTAGTAACTGTAAGAGGGATCTTGGCATCCTAGTAGACAATTAAATATGAGCCAGCAGTGTGTGGCAGCAGCAAAAAAGCCAGTACAACCCTAAATTGCATTAATGGAGGGATTGAATCAAGATCACATGAGGTATTAGTACCACTCTGTAAAGCCTTAGTAAAGCCACACATAGAATACTGCATCCAGTTTTGATCACCACACTATTAAAAAAAAAGATGTTGAGACTCTAGAAAAAGTGAAGAGAAGAGATACCAGGATAATTAGGGACTGAAGACTCAAACATATGAAGAGAAGGACCAGGGGAGACATGATAGCAGTGTTCAGATATTTGAGGGGGTGCCACAGAGAAGTAGGGGTCAATCTATTTTCCAAGGCACCTGAAAACCAGACAAGGAAGAATGGATGGAAACTGAACAAGGAGAATTTCAACTTGGAAATAAGGAGGAAATTTTCTGACAGTGAGAACAATCAACCAATGGAACAGTTTGCCCTCAAAAGTTGTGGGAGCTTTGTCACTGGAGGCTTTCAAGAAAAAAGTGGACAGTCACTTGTCAGAAATGATATAGGGTTTCCTGTTTGCTCCGAGGGTTGGACTATATGACCTACAAGGTCCTTCCCAACTGTTATTCTATTGGTTTTCAAATTCTTCGTGGATTCACAAGTCTTGTAGCTGTCAAGATGAGGTGGTAGGGTTTTCCAAGTGCTCATTACTCAACCTCCCTTGCCTGCCTTCAGTGACATTTTTCCTTAGATCTTAATGACTTGTTTCCTTATCTAACTCCCAAAGGAATCATTTTGACAAGGTTATTGGCTTTTATCCTTTCTGCTTACCTGCCTGCTTCATTTTCAGCTTATGGCGGCCAGTCTCACTCCAGTTTCTAATTTGTTTAAGGGGGGGAAACATATCAACTGATTCTCTCTCACACTGCTTCACTGCTCTGAAGCAATTTGCCTTGTGAAGTTGTTCCCAGGCCATTCTTGGCAGAAAGAAGCAAGCTACATTAGGCAATAAAGCTTTTGGTAATTTTTTATTTTTTAAGGAACTTTCTACTGCACCTCCAACTATGGTATCCAAGTTGGTCCTGAAACATTTGAAAGTTTCTCCCAGCTTTGTTCTGAAAGCTTCTCCAAGGGAGGCAGATCACTACCCAAAGGTAGTTGAGTGCAAGACAAACGTGACTAATCCTCAGGCCACATCTGGGAATATTTTGATTCAGACCAGATGGGGAAGAACCTCTGGACTGCGGACCTTTCACACACATTTTTCTTTTCATTTCTTTACTTGGTCTCTGACATATGACATTTTCAGGATCAAGCAGATTCTCAGCATGCTAACAGTTGATAAATCGTCCAAAGTAAAATACCAACAGTGGTCCTCATTCTGATTGCTTCTCCTGCTGTTACTTGTTGAATCTGTCATCTGTTTCTTTGTATTCCTTAATAGTCTATCTAATGATGTATGTTCCACCTCCTAGTCGCCTATGGAGAAATTTACTACCTGGCAGATAATAAATGGGGCAGATCATTCACTATATTTATTACTAATGGCTCCCACTGAGCCAGTATGCATCATTTGCTATAATGTATCAAGAAAGAACAAACTCAGGTTTAAAACATCAACATAAAAATATCTTCATATGTCAAATTTTGTTTTTCTCCTTTGCTAGCCTTCTTCCAGTAGGTGACCGGAAGGGTACTATGTTAGATTACAATCAATCTCAGATTATTTACTTTCATTCAGAAGTTAATTAATTAAATAATAATGGTAACTCCTTTAATGCCTATTCTCCTAAGGCAGGGGTGTCAAACTCATGTCATCATGGCATTGTTATGTGATGTATCGGGACTTGCATTCCCTTCAATCACAAGGTTGGATGAATGAAAATATTTCAAACTCCCTTATTTTCATAAACACATACATTCTCTGGGGACAGAACCAAGGATCTTACTTTTATTGGAGAGTACAGAAGATGGATGATAAAAAAAGGAGTAGCTGCATCAATTGACATCAACGCAATACGTGCATCTGTGGCTACAATATTGGTTTTCAAATTCTAATTGCTTTAATAGATTAAGTTGGATAACTCATCATCTGTTAGAATAATCTTTCCAAATCACAGTCACTGTCAATTGGGGTGGTGTCTAATCTGAGTAAATCAAATTAATATCATTGTAAATGTAATTAAATATATTCGAGTGTATTAGATATAATTCCCAGAATTCCAGTTACCATGTTTGAGGAAAGCTGCTTTACATATTTCACGGGATACCAGGAAACCAAGAATGTATATTTTTCAGAGTTAGACATTAACAACAATGACCACAATTAATGCTAAAATGTACATTAGTGCTGTGCGTCAATGATGGAATAAATTCGTATGAGGTTCATGTGTTCCCTCTCTCTTATTTCATTCTTCCCTCTGAAAACAAGAAAAGAGAGTTTCAAAAAAAATGTCTGCTACTGAATATACTTCTTGAATATACTTATACTTTTGGCTATATAAACTACTGTAAATTATGGATAGCCCTTCAGCAGAAATAGACCATAATCTGGCTCTGAAGAATGGGTAACTGTAATGAAGCTACAGTTGAAATGAAACACAGAACTACTAAGTGATTTAGAATTAAGAACGGAAAATGCTGGGCTTGTAACTCTGTCTCTTTAGGTATTTAACATATGAAGAAAGTATCAAGGGAAATGCTGGATAAGAAGAAACAAAAATTGGAATTAAAATTGCTTATCAAAACTTCAATAGCTTCAGCTTTGTTGATAATTCAGTGCCACTTTGATGGCTAGAAGTGAGAACACCTTAATCTCTGGCTCAAGGGGAAAGAAGAGAGTGTACTATTTTTGAAGCAGTACATGCAATAACAGATTTTTATCTCCCTAGGCACAAAAATTCACTGAGGATGCTGATTTAATCTCACATAAGAATTGGGTGGGGGGGAATACACACGTATTCTAGGTGTTCCCTGCTGAAATTTTGTAACATCTCATGAAAAAACAGCAGAGTGGCACAAAATGTTGAGGATTTTTTTTAAATTAAAATTGATTTTAATTTATTTTTCTAATCCAATGGGGGCCACTTACATTACTCCATTATGGAAGAGTAGTACTAGAACAAGAATCAGACTTACTTTGTTTTGCTCTATAGTCTTCTCCATAAATTCATCCATCATTGGCTTGGCCCTTGACAGTCTCACTTCTCTGCTTCCCACTTGACGGAAAACTCAGTCTAAGCATTACTAAACCTGGAGCACTACCAGTCTCAGGTCAATCCCCAAATTCTTCTTGCCATTAGGCTAGACCAATTTGACATTATTTCCTATCCTCTCTCAGGCGAGATCCTTAAGCGTACAACATACATTATCCAGCTTGTGGATTAGTGTGAATCCAGCCACTGTGGTTTCAATCAGGTTAGGATCATACAACCATGTTACACTAAGTGAACTCAGCCTAACATGGTATATTCCAGGGGTCACCAACTTTTTGGACCTCAGGGACCACTAAATTCATAA
>NW_020769378.1:1489982-1552997 GCF_900518735.1 Pseudonaja textilis
CCAGGGGTCACCAACTTTTTGGACCTCAGGGACCACTAAATTCATAATTTTAGATCCCAAGGATCACTAACTGGTTCTGTGGGTGTGGCCTAATTTGTGGGTGTGGCTTGGTGGTCATGTGACTGGCTGGGCATGGCTTGTATGTAAATATTATAAATATTTATATAAATATTGAATTTTTTATTTAAAAAAAGCAACTTTTACCCAAAATCAGGCAAAGCAGGCAGGCAGATTGAGTTGCTCACAGAATCACAGATTCATTCAGTGATCTATCTATCTTCTATCGGCTAGCTCAGTCTCTCAAATTTGCTTGCCATGAGTCTGCACTGAATTTGCTTGCAAGCAAACCTTCAGTCCTAAGGGAGGTTTGGCTCTGCTGAGCCGAAGATCTAAAGACTAGCTAGAAAGCGAGAAATCCAACCATTTCCTGCTTTCTAGCTAATCTAAATCTCCAGCACAGCAGAACAGATGATGGTCAGAAAAAGGAAAAATAGCAATTTAGTAGGCAAGTTTGCCGGGTAAGGAATGAGTGGGCGGGAAGGGTTCCCTGGCCATGTGGGCGGCACAGCCTTGTGTTTCTGTGCAGCCTGGATTAATTGCTTTGTGGGGGTGCTCTGCGGCCAACCAAACTTTTCTCACAGCCCACCAGTTGGTGACCGCTGGTATATTCCATATATCATGCTTAAACAACCACTGGTTGGCATCTTGTGTGTGAATGCAATAAGATGTAGATGAGATAAATAATACTGTTACTGGGATGTTTTTATGCCTCTCGGGTTTGGACAACCTTCATAAAGAATCTTCATATAGTTTCGTCCAAATAGGAAGAGATCTGCATTAGATCAAAAACAGATACAAATCCAGTTTAAAAAAAAACGCATTAATGCAAGGCATTTCAATGTGGCTTAAACTTGTAAAAGGAAAGAGCAAATGAATAGAATAGAATTTTTTATTGGCCAAGTGTGATTGGACACACAAGGAATTTGTCTTTGGTACATATGCTCTCAGTGTACATAAAAGAAAAGATACATTCATCAAGAATCATAAGGTACAACACTTAATAATAGTCATAGGGTATAATAAGCAATCAAATCCTACTAGTAAACAGTCAATAAAAATCATTAGGATGCAAGAAACAAAGTTACGGTCATACAGTCATAAGTGGGAGGAGATGGGTGAAAGGAAGGGAGGATTAATATAGTAAAAAATAGTAATGCACACCTAGTAAACAGTTTGACAATGTTGAGGGAATTATTTCTTTAGCAGAGTGATGGCGTTCAGAAAAACACTGTCCTTGTGTCTAGTTGTTCTATAGTGTCATTTTGAAGGTAGGAGTTGAAACAGTTTATGTCCAGGATGTGAGGGGGTCTGTAAATATTTTCACAGCCTCTTTTTGGCTCATGCAGTGTACAGGTCATCAGTGGAAGGCAGGTTGGTAGCAATTGTTTTTTCTGCAGACCTAATTACCCTCTGAAGTCTGTGTCTGTCTTGTTGAGTTGCAGAACCAAACCAGACAGCTATAGAAGTACAGATGACAGACTCAATAATTCCTCTGTAAAACTGGATCAGCAGCTCCTTGGGCAGTTTGAGCTTTCTGAGTTGACGCAGAAGGAACATTCTTTGTTGTGCTTTTTTGATGACGTTTTTGATCTGAGGTGTCCATTTTAGCTCTTGAGATATGATAAACCTAGAAATTTGAAGGTTTCTACTGTTGATACTGTGTTGTCTAGTATTGTAAGGACTCTTGTGTAGGTATTTGGAGATTCAATGTGTTGTAGGGTGTAGTGTAGAGCCGTATTAACAGCATCATCTGTCGATCTATTTGCTTCGTATGCAAATTGCATGGGGTCTAACAGCAGATCCGTGATGGTTTTCAGGTGGGACAACACTAGCCTTTTAAAGGTTTTCATAACTACAGGTGTGGCAACTGGTCTGTAGTCATTCAGTTCCCTGATGGAGGGCTTTTTTGGTACTGGGATGATGGTAGAACGTTTGAAGCAAGAAGGAACCTAGCACATCTCTAGTGATGTATTGAAGATTCAGGTGAAGATGGGGACCAATTGGTCAGCACAGACTTTTAAGCAAGAAGGAGTCATCTTGTCTGGGCCTGGTGCTTTTCCTGACTTTTGTCTGAGTTACAAAAATTACAAAAAAAAATATTTACAAAAATGTGGCATTCCTGAACAAAAAAAAAAGATTGTTTGCAAGAACAAAGCAGCATTACATTGTTTACTCAATTCTTAATTACTTGGGAGTAAGTCCCATTGGGTTCAGCATAACTTGTTTCTAGACAAACTAGCATAGGGTTGTATTACATATATTATTTCTTTTTCAAAAAAACCAAACTGGCAATAAACACATACAATTCAGAAAGCATTTTTTTAAAAAAAATCAATATCACCTGGGTATTTAGTAGGATTAGTGTAACATAAAACAATATACAGATTCAAAAAAACCAATCAACTGAAATAAATTCACTAAAACAGAGTAAAAACTTTCCTTAACCTGTCTATACATTCTTAAAGATCTATCTCATTCTGGGCATCCTTTTTTTGAGCTATTATCATCTGACAGTTGGTACAGGATAATAAAAACAAGGACAAATAGGCTGAAAAATGGCTTCTACCCCAGGGCAGTAACTATATTGAATTCTATTGTATAGTGCAATATTAATGCAATATCGGGTTTTCAATTCAATTGAAGGATGTGTCTTTGTGTTTTATTTTTATAGTTGTAATGTACACTGAAGATGGCATTTAATTTCATTGTACAAGGTGTAATGACAATAAACTAAACTAAACTATACATTAACAAAGTTAGAGCCAAAGTGATCAAATCTGAGGGACTACCCCTAAAAAGCCTATTGTCAATTCAGTGATCAACTATTCAGCATTCAATTGTTCACCCTCAATTAATGATTGAAAATCTTAGATAGCAGAATCAGCAGAGAAATGTTTTGCAATAAATCATTGGTGAAAGGCATAAGACAGCTAAATGTCATTGTCAGTGTTAGTGCTGAATACTGAATTATCAATATTCAATACACACAGAGATGCACATTAAGATAAAAGTAGCCTAACCAAAGAAAAATGGGGGAGGGGAGGATCACTGCAGGTTGATTTGTAATTCAGAAACTTCTTAGAAATTAATCTCAATTAATCTTGTGTTAACATTACAGAACATGCCTAGAGGCAGTTGCTCTGTTCTACTCATCTTGCTTCATAGCTGGCCATCTGGGATATTTGATATTTTGATGTCCTGTGTTTGAAATTTGAAGGCTATGGCTGGGTAAATAACTTCTGGTGACAAAAAGGTGACCCCAGGCCATGTTCAAAAGGGGGGAAGGGTTTTTTTTCAGGAGTCTCAAGGGGTAAAATGGATGCATTACCCATGTAAAAATCTTAAGAAACCCATTCTGCTTCCTGAACTCCACAATCCTCATGACTATCGCTCAAGTGGAAGTCCCAAATATTTATTCCCTGGGAGACCCAAAGGGCCAAAAAAGAGAAAGGCTGAACTTTTTCCACCCCTTGGTTGTGAGTTGTTATATGACTTTTCCTCTGCCCTAACAAGACTTGAATCAAGCCACCTGTAGAGAATATAAGTGACCTTGATAGAGAGAGAAATGATCTGTTACCAAGCAATAAACATGGCTTAAGTTCATATGGAGATAGAGACTTACAAAAACATAAAAGGTAGGAATTTCCTTAATTCATATGAAAATAAAAAAGGACTCAACATGTCGTCCTTAATAAAACTACATCCACATGGAGCAAATTAAGGAGTGGGATATTAAAAAAGTTCTGCCTTAGACCCAGTACTCTTCATCATCTTCCTAAACAATTTAAATGAAGGAATAGAAGGGGAACTCATCAAATTTGTAGACAACACTAAACTGTCAGAAATAGCCAACACCCCAGAAAATAGGCTCAAGATCCAAATGGATCTTGACAAACTTGAACACTGAGCCGTATCTAATAAAATGAAAGTCAATGTAAAGAAAAGCAAGGCAAAAAAAAATCAAATGTACAGATACATATTAGGTGAAACTTGGCTGAATAGCAGGAACTGTGAGAGGGATCTTGGAGTCCTAGTGGACAATCGTTTAAATATGAGCCAACAGTGTGCAGCAACAGCCAAAGAAGCCAATGCAATCCTAGCTTGCATTAAAAGAGGGATAAAATCAGTTGTTGAGACTCAGGGAAAAGTACATAAAAGAGCAACAAAGATAATTAGAGGGTTGAAAACACATGAAGACCTATTTTCCAAAGCACCAGCAGGCAGGACAAGAAGCAATGGATAGAAGCTGACCAAGGAAAGAAGCAACCTAGAGCTAAGGAGAAGTTCCCTAACAATGAAAACAATTAACCAGAGGAGCTGCTGGCTTTCAGAAATTGTGGGTGCTCCATCACTGGAGGCTTTTAAAAAGCGAATGGACAGCCACTTATCTAGGATGGTATATGGTCTCCTACTTGAGCAGGAGTTGGACTTGAAGATCTCCAAGGTGTCATGCCCCTGTCAGAATCTGATTCAGAGGGAGAGGCCGAGCAGCTGACAGGGAGTGGGAGCGTGGCTCAATTGACTGCGGAAGAAACTGGAGAAGGGCACAGTCCAGCTGGGCAGAGCAGGGGAGAGGGAATTTGGAGGAAGATCCAGGCCCACCCCCTTTTCATCCTAGGGCATGCAGGGAGGAATGGAGAAGGGAGCAACGTGAGTTGCATGGCTTATGGGGAGGAAAGGGCCCTGATTCCCTTCATTAGTTGCAGCTGGGAACACAGTGTTTAAAAAGGGAAGTTGTGCACAGCAAACTGTTGGGAGCAAATAGTGAATTATCTGGTATTGTTAAGGCTTATCTGGGTTCCTGGCATCTTCCCAACTGTGTGTGTTTTGCTGTCCTTTCAAGTCTGCAATTCCTTCTCCTGCCCTGTCAAGTTAATTACTGCAGCATGGTTTGTGTGGATTTTTATTTACAGTATGTATGTACTTTGTTTTCGGACTGAATTTCCTCCACATAAAGTCTGTTCTTGGGAGAGTTTTTTTCTCCAGCCAAAGGTAACCTGGACAATGGGGCAAAGTTGGAGGTATTAAAGGGACTCTTCTTGCTTATTTGAGGGTGTTGCCTTTGTGCCACGCCCACACATAGAGATAAAGAAAGAGACCATTCCTAGCTTGGGGACTTTTACTGTATCCAAGCTGGCAAGCTGCCAATCACTCCCAGGCTTAGGGAGAAGAATCCCCCCTTTTGCATGCTGCTCTGGACCCTGGTGGCTCCTGGGAAAGGAGAGGGGCAAGCAGGGACAATGACAGGAAAGTTGCCTCCCAATGGCCATCACTGTGAAGGCTCTTCCTGCTGAATTGTCCAGCTGAAACAATGACACCCACTTAGCCTGGCTTTTTCAACCCACTGATGGTACTTTACCACAAAGTGTCAGTCTCTTCAGCACTTTTATATAAATACTAGCTCGATACGCATGCTTCGTTGTGAAACTATGTAGTTGGGCTTAGTTTTGGGGGAGGAAAACAAGGGGGGGGGGACACAATCTGCCTCTGCCTACCAGCATCCATCAGTATTCATCTGGCTAGCGTCCTGTTAGTGTGTGAGAGAGTTGAGAGCTGTTTGGAAAGTGAAACAATATTTGCTGTGTGAGCAAGAATGAGACAGCAAGGAGCCTGGGCGTGGCTTGGCTCAACTGTTCTGTACTAAAGCTGCTTGGTGCTGTGAAACTAAAACTGAAACTCCTCTCCTCTGCTTGTGTTTTGCATTTGGAACAGATTTATTTTCAGGTGAGGAGAGGGAGTAGAACTCCTTAGCATCAGAGCATGTTAATAGTAATATACGAAATACTAATGCTCTGATGGTCATTTCGAAAAATCTTTTCTTAGTGAGCACCTAGAAGCCAAGAGGAACATACGTGCCAAATTTCAAGTTTGTAGGCTTTACAGTTCTGGAGATTTTGTGATGATGTTTGAGTGGTATTTCACTTATATATATATAGATTGAAAGTGGGGGAATTGTCATATATAGCAGAAGCTTATCACATTATCAAGATGAAGTACGGAAATTTGTAATCCATTTCAAATTGAATGGGGGGAAATTACGATTGCTCCAATTTGTGTTCCAAATGATAATAAAACAAATTGAACATATTTTAGTTATTTCTTTAAATTTGCAGAAGACATCTTGATTCATGGAGATACAAATTCTGTTTCTCCTCAAATTTTGATAAATCTGATTCATATTAAAGATATTACTATCAGTATCAGAAGATACTGAACTGCCTACATAGAATTATAAACTTTCTTTCAAATTAATTAAACTGCTGATGTTTCTTTATTCACAGTATGGAAATTAAGTAAAATATTATGGAAAGATGATTTAATTCTTTGGCATCAAATAGAATAGAATCCACCCCAAAATAGAAAATTATATTGTTGTATGACTTGAAGCAACTTGAATCAGGATCAAGCAAAATCTGATATTGGATATAGAGTAAGGCAATTTGCAACTAGATCTTTTGAAAGTAAACTAGATTTATAAGGAAATGGATTCTGTTAAGCAGAGGAATTAAAAGAAAACTAGATAAATTGTTGGCCAACTGAGAAAATGACTAATTCACTTTAGGATGGAAGAAATACGTTTCAATTTCATAAGAGTTAATGAAGAAGTCTGTCACATACTATTGTCATCTATATGGAAAGCAGATACTAAGCTCGTAGAAGATTACATAATGCTTGGACACCCCACAGATCCTGAAATGTACGGATCAACAAAAGAAAGCATTGAATTGAGTAATCACATAATATGGCACAAAAGAATATAAATTAAAACTGAATAAATGTTCAAGCCAGATGGTTTTTCTTTAAACCATGCAAAGAAATTTTAACAAAACTACTAACTCCGGTAATAAAAAAAAAAAACACAAAGCCAAATATTTCCTTCTTCATGGGAAAATGGCTTTCGTATCTCTGATTTATAAAGAACATAAGACTCAAATCATCCTGACTCATACAGATCTCTTTATTGAATGTAGATTACAAGCTCTTTACATGTATCTCCCCAGAAAGGCTTAACAGTCTTTTAGTCTTGATCAGACTATATTAGTCTTAAAGAGATACATGACAATACCAATTACACCATGCACGCTATTGATAACTTTAATCAGAAAAATAAGAAAGTGGCTAAGATTTTATGTGGAGAAAGCTTTTGATACTTTAGAATGACTTTTTTATTTATGACTTTAAAAAAAACGAATTGCAGTTCACGTTTCCTTTCATGAAACAAGTCAAGATAATTGCAAATACTTCTCTATCGCAAAATTGCAATATTATGAAAGGACCAAACAAAACTATTTCCTTCCCACCCCCCCATTAATTTACTGGAAGATACAGCCCTCCAAAAAGCAAAACTTCAGAAATTAATTTGGCAAAACAAAAACATACATTCAAATGAGATGTCAGTTATAAGTCACAGTTACTTATTCAAAAGTTTCTACGGAATCAGTAGTGGACATGAAAGTCAGGAAAGGCAGATTATCTTATGGAATCTACACAAAGAGGAAAAGCAAGATTTACAACAAACAGGGCTTAACATCAGCACCTGGGAATTTACTTGATTAAAAACAATAACAGATTTATTCAAAAATAAATATTCGCATATTTGGAAAAATATGGCAGAACTTCTAGGATAGAACAAGTTAAACATATCTTGGATAGGAAAAGGATCAGCAGTAAAAATTAAAATCGTATCAAGGATTTTACTTTTCGTTACAAATTATCCAAATCAAAATGAAAAAAAGACACTGAAAATATTACACAGAGAATACATAATTTTGTTTCATCAAATAACATACTGAGAACAAATAAGGATCCTAAAAGGCGTACACAGAAATGTGCATTAGCTGCACCAAGTTTTAAAATATGTCATCAGGTTAATATATTGACTTGTACTATAGATTGGAGTGCAGGTAGTACTGAACTGCAATGGCTATTGGGACCAGAATTTCTATTGCCAAGCAATACAATCTGAAAGCACATCTGCTTTGCTTAGTAATGGCAGTCTTTGCACTCTTGGTTGCTGTCATTAACTGAAACTTCATCGCCTGTCAACTGGCAACTTCCTGCCAGTTTCTCACAAGAAAAGTCAGCAAAAATCAGTGGGGAAGCCAGCAGGAAACTACAATTCCCAGGTGGTTTGCCAGCAGGCCAGCAGGCCATTAAAGGGAGCGTGCAAGCAGTTGCTTGAGGGTGTGAAAGAGACACAGCAAAGCTTGAGGAAAGGGCACAGGTGTGTGCAAGTGAAGTGCAGCAAGGATTGGTAAGCGTGTGCACAAGTACTAAGAGGTCTGTAGGGGGTGTGAGCACCAACGTGCCTGTCGTCCCTGTCCTATTGTTTCTTTTATTTTTCTGTAAGACTCAGGGTTCTGAAGGGTTCTGTAAGACTCAGGGAGGTGCAAGGAGGCATGTGAGACATAGGAGAATGCATGAGGATGCAAGAAAGATGTGGAGAGGATGTGTGAGGGTACAGGAAAGGCTTGGACAGGATGCATGGGGTGTGAGGGGGCAAGAGGGTATATAAGCAGGGGTGGGATTCTACCAGTTCGCACCTATTCGGTAGAAACAGTTGTTAACACTCTAAGCAGTTCGGAGAACCAGTTGTTAGAAGAAATTACTGGCCTAATCCTGTAAGGAAGGCAGGAAGGAAACATTCTGGTGTTGCTTACAGAAACTGCCTCTCCGTTAACCCTTATTACATTCTTGGCAGGACTAGACTTCCTGTCTCAGGAACTTCTCTGGAGTTTTTTCCCCTCCTTTGTTGGTACTTTGCTTGTGTGGAGTGACCATTCAAAGTTACAATGGCACTGAAAAAAGTGACTTATGACCATTTTTCACACTTACGACTGTTGCAACATCCCCACAGTCATGAGAGGCCAGGCAAGGAGATGTGTGCCTCAATGTGAGTGATATTGAGCTGGCCACGCCCATCCAATAACATGACCACCAAGCCATGTCCACCCAGTCACATGCCCACCAAGCCACACCCACCAACTAAGCCATGCCCACAGAACCAGTTGTTTTAAAAAATTTGAACCCCACCCCTGTATATAAGTAGCCAGCATAGTACAAGCACAGAAGGGCTGGAGGGACAGTATGCAGATAGGAGAAGAGAGATTTATCCAAGAAACCCACTACCTTCCATATTGATTTTCCTATTGATTTTCTGAGTAATCCAGCAGGGAAAATCACAAATGGTGATCAAGTGATTGCTGGGATGCTGCAACCAATCCTGTATAAGCGTGAGCTGGATATCAACCATTCAGATCATAATCACTTGACCATGGGGAAGCTGAGGCAGCTGGGACTGTGAGGGGCAATCATAACCACCATTCATTCCGCATCACTGTAACCATGAATGGTTGCTGAATACATGTTTGAAGTTGAGGGCTACCTGTATGGTATATTATTTACTGAGATTTTTTTATCTTGCCTTTATTGTTTTTATAAATAACCCAAGGTGGTAAACATAATTAATGTTGAAATACCCCTATGAAAAGAGTACAACATCTAGAAGGTCTAATATCTTTGGTCTAATAAAATGTTCTGCGCATAAGAGATCACTCACTTATAATAGATTATTGAAAGTATAGGATACATATAAAAGAATAAGCCAAGGCTTATTACTCTGGCTTCAATATTAATTACTTTCATGAAGATGAATATGCTAAAACATTGGATCAGTGGAGAGGTAATAATTCATATAGATTGCACGGTCTAATCTAATCTTTAATAAAACAAAAGTGAAATCTTTTGAGAATCTCTGCTTGGTATAGCCAGAAATGTTTCCTTGTTTCAAGTACCTTCAAATAAGCATTACAGTTCAAAAGGAAAAAGCCAAATGAAATGGTATAATTGGAGCCTGAGTGAACTTTAATTGTTTATAACAGAAAATCTAGAATAGCTAACAAGACTAATATACATAGATAGATTGTTACTGAAATATGTTTAAGAAACTGAACAAGTCGGATTGCATGATTAAAAGGATGCAGAATTTAAATAGCACAATCGATACGTGGCAATGGGAACATCAATGGAAGATAAATATTCAATTTTTTGTGAACATTATATTCATATAAAACTTGGTGCTAAACTTTGTTTTAGATGGTATATCATTAAATTCCAGTGTTGATTGCAAAAATAGATGATGCATATTCAAAAAATTATTAGAACCATAACCAAGCTGGACTGTATTTTCATATTCAGTGGTAACATCAAGAAGCCTAGCTATTCTGAAAGATCCTTCAACGAGGAATTAAACACATTTTAAAAGTTTTCTTTTGTGTCAGCTGTTTTTTTATTAAGCATCACTAACTCCTACATTTCTACAAAATACTGTACATTTTAGTTGCTTGAACTGCACTTAGAATCAGCTGAATCATGAGATGGGCAGCAAATAAATCTGATAAATAAAATAAAAACTTTAGTTATCTTTATGTGTGATGACAATGGTTAGAATACTTCATGCTTCTCATTGAAAATTACACTCACTTTCTTAAATAGAGGATGATAGACCAAGCTCTGGGAATATTCTTGAACGTCAAAATAACTTTTATGACATTTTTATTTTTCAAAATGGGTCTGATACTTACTTGAAGTTGGACACTATTTATGAAATATGGATTTGTAAATCAGATTTCTTTTAACATCAGACTTTAAAAATCCAGACAGTCAGTCTGGCAATCCCACCTCTTTTACAATATAGTCAGTGATTTGGATTTCCATTTAAAAGAGAATAAAAATAAAACATACAAAGCAAAAATATAAAACAAAACAAATTAAACATTATTCTTTCTCACTGGTGATAAATTAAAGAACAGTTGGTTCCAGATTAATTAATTTTTTTATCTATTCCTATTATTTTGACCAATGATTTTAGTGGTATATGTTAGTCTTTGATTTGACTCTAACAATAGTTTTTAAAGTACCAAATTGGCCTATGATTATATATTATATTAATGTTACTAGTAGAATAATAGATGATTTTTTTCCCTTTTAATTAGTGTTTTATAAATTCCTATCTACTTTTCACAATCTGTAAATCCCATTTGGGGGATGCAGTGGCTCAGTGGCTAAGATGCTGAGCTTGCCAATCAGAAACGTCGGCCGTTCAGCAGTTCAAATCCCTAGCACCGCATAATGGAGTGAGCTCCCTTTACTTGTCCCAGCTTCTGCCAACCTAGCAGTTCTAAAGCATGTAAAAATGCAAGTAGAAAAATAGGGACCACTTTGGTGGGAAGGTAGCAGCATTCTGTGTGCTTTCGGCATTTAGTCATGCCAGCCACATGACCATGGAGATGTCTTCAGATAGCACTGGCTCTTCAGCTTTGTAATGGAGATGAGCACCGCTCCCTAGAGCTAGAAACGACTAGCACGTATTTGGCGAGGGGAACCTTTACCTTTACCCTTAAATCCCATTTGTACTTTTTTTGTCTTGTCTTTGATTTTATTCTTACATCTATATACCTAAGAAAAGTATACTTAAGAAAAAAGGTAGGAGAGAGAACTGATTCCTGTCAGGCCTCATAAGGCAGGGGCCACTGAGTCAACTGCTTCTCTGACTCCCAACAAAAACTACCTGGTAAGAAAAGAACAGAACTGTTGTAAAATGGTGCCTCTAATCTCAGTTCCAATAGGTGATCCAGAAAGATGCCAAGGCTGATGGATCAAAGGCTGTTGAGAAGATGAGGAGGGGAGCACAAACCTTCCATCCAATTTCCTGAAGAAGCAGGGCTCAACCCACTGGACATGGAGCTCATGTCACGACGCATTTTTTTTTACATCTTCACTTTCTAGAAATTCAAAGGAACCCCCACTCTAGTTTAGTGTGATTTATAATAAAATAACAGCAGTGAAGGAGGCTTCCCACAATATACCTGATACCCAATTCATCCTACTTTAATGAATGCAAACAGACTGTGGATTAGATGCTAATGCTATTCATTCAAGAAGCATATATACAAGAGGCAGCACTGTGGTTTACTCAAAGCTAACATTCATTGCTGACTTATCCTTCATAAGAATGACTTGCTAAAGCCATCACTCTAGCAAATCAAAGACACATAGACATTCACCATTTCTCTGGAAAAGCATTTCTCCAGAGACCATTGCAGCTCCCAGCCTATTTCTTTTCCCAAGATAAACCAAACTAACTTCATCACACTCTACTTTTTTTTTTTTAAATGTGCCACAAACTCCCTGATTGACTCTTCCAGACAGGAAGAAATGCTAACGCACTTCATTATCAAAATGTATATTTGTAAAGCCCCAAACAATGATCAATAATCGGAATATATGTATGTGTGTGTTATATGATTGATCACATGATAATGAGAGAGATTATATTTTATCAATTGGTGGAGCAATACACCTGCTCCATGTGATTAGAATGAACAGCAGGGCTGTAGCTATTAAGATGATTGCCCAAGCAGTAAAATAATCTGCCTCTATTAATCCACTGAGAAATTACTCTTTAAATTAATAGCCTTTTAGGTTCAGTATGACCTTACTGAGACATATTTTATATTGCTGCATTAAATCTAGTTGACTGTGACTGGGCTTGGAACCTAAGCAGGGTAATGCCTTGTTAGTATTTGGATGGAGGGACCATCAGGTAACAGCACAGCTCCAAGGAAGATTAAGAAGTCAGAAGGCATCTTGAAGATCCCAGACTTGTGGAAACATCTGGGTATAACGTCATCAGGTAGAAAACTTCATTGGGAGAGGCTAGTTCCCACAGGGGAGGGGAAGCATTGAAATGTCCATCATGGCATAAACTCTACAGCTTATACCTTTTCACCAGCTGTTGGAATAAAGCTATGTATGGAAGGGTTTGTGCTGTGTCTTTATCTGCTTGTTGTTATATTTTTGTCCCTGTGACTAGCGAAGATGGCTATGGAGAATTTGCTATTTGGAAGCATAGGGTTAGGGTTAGGGTTTTTGAGAGTTGGCTTTCAAGTGAGGTCTCACAACCAACTGTCCTGATCTGCTCTTCTACTATACTGGCCTTTTGCTGAAGCATTCCTGTCTTTTTTCCAAAACAATTGGATACTGTATATATCTGCCTGTCCTCACTGAAGTCCAAAACTTTACTATTTGACAGTAGTTAGTGGAGGAGCAGTAGTAGTAGCATCAGAGTCTGGCTGGTGTCAATTGCTATCTAAAAATTAGGTGGTAAGCTTTCAATGACATTAATTATAAAATACTACTGTTGTACTTCCAGGTCTGATCCTCTATCTCCTGAATTGCTTATTTCCATAAATCCTTTCCCTCCCTTCCTACAGTTTTTTTCACCACATATAGCACTTACAGAATTCCTAATGAACATTTCTCACTTCAGCTCGGCTAGCAAAACAAATTATCTAGTTGATTCAGATTTTCTCTGGATGACTTGAAAAATTCATTTTTATCCACCGGTGAGATTAGTTCAGTATATTATCTAGGTTGTATTTTAATTGCTGTAAGAATCCTTGGAGCCAATTTGAATTAAAAATCATGCAAAAATATTTTAAAAGAAAATGAGCCCTGAATGGCCAGATAGTGAGTCTTTCCATAAGTGAACTGTTTCATTTTATGACATCAGGGATAACAAAGGGATGTGCTTGCAAGCTAATATCATGAATAGATACAGGTGAAACTCGAAAAATTAGAATATCATGCAAAAGTTCATTTATTTCAGTAATGCAACTTAAAAAGTGAAAGTAATATATGAGATACACATTACAAGGAAAGCAAAATAGTTCAAGCTGTGATGTGTCATAATTGTGATGATTATGGCTTACAGCTCATTAAAACCCCAAATCCAGACTCTCAGAAAATTAGAACATTATGAAAAGGTTCAATATTCTAGGCTCAAAGTGTCCTACTCTAATCAGCTAATTAAGCCATAACACTTGCAAAGGGTTCCTGAGCCTTTAAATGGTCTCTCAGTCTGGTTCAGTAGGAAGCACAATCATGGTGTGGAAAAGGAATTTCAGGAAGGCGGTAGTGTCACACACAAAAAACCAGGAAAAGCCCAAGGGAAACATCAGGTCAGCCAGAAAACAAACTTACATAGGAAAAGGAATCAAATAAAAAGTATTAAAGAATCCCTATAGAAAAAAGCCTAAATAATTAAGAAAACTAGACAAATAGGAAAAGGAAACAAAAAATAATTTAGAAAACTCTTACAAACACAGGACATACCATATAAGCAAAACAAACAGACCAAAGATACAAAATATAAATTACAAAAGGGACAGACAGGAGATTGCCACAGAACAAATATGAAAAACTATCTAAAAGAGATTACAGAAATACAATAATACAATCTGGCCACCCCGCAGAGTTTGCCTTCCGCACCCCACGGAGTTTGCCCTCCGACGGAAATAAAGACAAACTCAAACAGGATTTGAAATATTAGGCACAAATATAAACACCCACACAAAATCACTTACAAAGGGAGAAAAGGGTATAAAAAACTAGGGACTTACCATAAGAAGCTAGCTAGCCCAGGAACGCAGACTTCTCGCTGTTCTCTGCCTTCCTGAAAAATAAAAAGATCCAGCTTTCAAGCAGTTGTCCATATCCTTGCATCGGAGCTCTCCCAGCAGGAAAATTGAATCCTTGAAAGAAAGGCATTTTGACACCTTTCAACAATGGGAAAGACTGCTGACCTGACAGTTGTGCAGAAAGCCATCATTGACACCCTCCATAAGGAGGGAAAGCCTCAAAAGGTAATTGCAAAAAAAGTTGGATGTTCCCAAAGTGCTGTATCAAAGCACATTAATAGAAAGTTATGTGGAAGGGGAAAGTGTGGAAGAAAAAGGTGCACAAGCAGCAGGGATGACCGCAGCCTGGAGAAGATTGTCAGGAAAAGGCCATTCAAAACTGTTGGGGACTCTCACAAGGAGTGGACCAAGGCTGGAGTCAGTGCATCAAGAGCTACCACACACTGATGGATCCTGGACATGGGCTTCAGTGTCAAGCCACTTCTGAACAACAAACATCAGAAGCATCTTACCTGCTTTCTTCTGCAGACGAGCTTTATGGGGATGCTGACTTCATTTTCTAATAGGACTTGGCACCTGCCCACACTGCCAAAAGCACCAAAACCTGGTTCAATGACCATGGGATTACTGTGCTCGATTGGCCAGCAAACTCGCCTGACCTAAACCCCATAGAGAATCTATGGGCCATTGCAGAGAGAAGGATGAGAGACATGAGACTGAACAATGCAGAAGAGCTGAAGGCCACTATTGAAGCATCCTGGTCTTCCATAACACCTCAGCAGTGTCACAGGCTGATAGCTTCCATGCCACGCCTCATTGAGACAGTAATTGCTGCAAAAGGGGCCCAAACCAAGTCCTCAGTACAGATGCATGCTTATACTTTCCAGGGGTCCGATATTGTTCTGTGTACAATCCTTGTTTTATTGATTGCATGTAATATTCTAATTTTCTGAGATTGTGGATTTGGGGTTTTCATGAGCTGTAAGCCATAATCATCACAATTATGACAAATCACAGCTTGCTTTGCATGTAATGAGTTTATCTCATATATTAGGTTCACCTTTTAAGTTTCATTACTGAAATAAATGAACTTTTGCACGATATTCTAATTTTTCGAGTTTCACCTGTATAATCTTTAAAATATAAAAACCATAACAGCTATTAAAAACCACTAAAGAGGATGCAGTATATAAATGAATATAGAGTCTGTATTAATATTAATACACAACCTGCATATTTTCAGTAATAGGATCATTACTTTGTTCATAGTACATGTTTTTCCCTAGGCAAACCCAACCTTATCTAGGGTTGATATTTTATTTTCCATCTCTTTTGAAACCATTTCAAGAGCAGGTTGTTTTGTTTTTCAGGCATACATAGAATATAAGAGTTGGAAGAGACCTTGGAAATCATCTGGTCCAACCCCCTGCATTTTCTATTTTGTATGCAATGCATAATGCGTACAAACCAGAAGTGGTATTCAGCAGGTTCTGACCAGTTCTGGAGAACTGGCAGCATAAATTTTGAGTAGTTCAGAGAACCAGAAAATATCACCTCTGACTGGAGATTTTACAATATCCTTTCCCTGCCACACTCATCGAGCCATGCCCACACAACCAGTAGTAAAAAAAAAATGAATCACACCACTGATACAAACCAATAGTAAGTATATATGTACAGTATGTATATATAGTTGTTCATTCAAACAATGCATGCAAATCAACTGTGTGTGTGTGCATTTTACTATCATGAGAAACAATGGTACAACACACCATTCTGCTTGTTTTGGGGGAGTAGTTCCAGGGATGGGATTCTACCAGTTCGCCCTTATTCGCTAAAACTGGTTGTTAACATTCTAAGCAGTTCAGAGAACCGGTTGTTAGAAGAAATTATTGGCCTAATCCTGTAAGGAAGGCAGGAAGGAAACATTCTGCTGTTGCTTACAGAAACTGCCTTTCCATTAACCCTTATTACATTCTTAGCTGGACTAGGCTTCCTGTCTCAGGAACGAGTTTTTTCTCTCTCCTTTGCTTGTACTTTCCTTGTGTGGAGTGACCATTCAAAGTTACAATGGCACTGAAAAAAGTGACTAATGACCCTTTTTCACACTTATGACTATTGCAGCATCCCCACAGTCATGAGAAGCCAGGTGATGAGATGCGTGCCTCGATGTAAGTGATATTGAGTTGGCCACACCCATCAAATAACATGACCACCAAGCCATGTCCACCCAGTCACATGACCACCAAGCCACGCCCACGACCTAAGCCATGCCCACAGAACAGGTTGTTAAAAAATTTGAATCCCACCCCTGAGTAGTTCCTTTGTCAAGAAAACAAAAGTGAGATGGAAGAGGATGTGAGACAACATAAGGGTTTATGTCATATTTATGCTTTCTTCTTAATCATTGTTTACACACTATTCATTTATCCTTGATTCAGCTTAAGTGATTAATTAATTAATTATTCATCATTCTCTCTATCCTTTAATATAGGCAGGGATTGTGTAAGTGGAAAAATATTTTTGAATGTTTGATACTATCAGATGGAAAGTGTCAAGATCTTAAGGCACTTTAACGTGTTCTCATTTATCTAGAGCCCCAGGACATGTAGAAACAAATGCAATTTAACACACTTTATTTTTACTTTCAAACTAAAAGATTTACTCAGAAAAATATTACATAGACCCACTTAGAATGCAGTTGAATTTCCCAGGCTACATTTGATATCCAGAAAAATGGAGGGTGGAGGAACTCAACATTCATGGTACCACATTCTGCCTAATGGACCTGAAGTACTACAATTCCTATCTATTTATAGAAATTCTACCAATACTTTTCCAGTTCTAGATTGAACATAGGACATAGAATAGGTTTTATGTTCAGTTATAGAACATCATCAGAGTTAGAAGGGACTGTGGTGTCAGGCTATCCCACAGCTACTCGGCCTCTCAGGCCAGTCTCCTTTCCTCGAGGGCTGGATGTTCCAGGTTTCCCCCCTGATGGGTGGTCTGGTTTTCTGGCAGAGGTTTTCGAATGGCATTCTGCTGCGCAGTGTCCCTCCTTTCTACATTTAAGGCAACCAGACATTCTTGGAGTCATGGTGGTTTGGGGTTTGAAAACTTCCTGTTTCTCCTGGGGTGGAGATCTTTTCCAAAACTTGCCACTGTGGTACTGGTTACGAGTCATGTCTATCTCTGCCTCCTCTGCCATCATATACCATTCATGCAGGAGGTTTGGGGCCCCACGGGCCAAGCAGGAAGCTTATAGGTCATCATTTAGCCCATCTTTGAACCAACAGAATAGGATATCCTCTGGCCCGTCGAAATCAGCTGGCCAGGTCATGAAATTCCTTGGTGTATTCAGTTACCAGGCGAAAGCCTTGCTTTATGATTCTGATGCGGTTTGGGGCTTTTCTATGGGTGAGAGGGTTTTTGAAGCAGTGGCATAGGGCCATCATGAAACGGTCGAGGTTCCTTAATTCTGGGGCATTGATGTTGTGGAGTGTCACCATTCATCTGGCCCCTTCAAGGGCCAGGGTGACGACTCGTACTCAGGATCCCTGGGTTGGGAAATCCCGCCCATATTCTTGCATGTAGGTGAGGACTTGCGCCAGGAAAAATCCCAGTTTCTGGGGATCTCCGTCAAATTTTATTCCCAGGGGTGGGACCTTCCTCTGCAGTTGTATGTCTCTGGGTTGGCCAGGGTTAATCCCCTGTTCTGAGGTAGTTAGGGGTTGGGTACCTGGTATGGCTGCTGGTTCTTCAGCTTGTCCCGCTGCCTGATTATTCTCAGCTGAATCCGGGGTGGTGGCTCGGGTTCTCTCATTTTCTGGTTCCCTCACTCTCCTGTGTGGGTGTCCTGGTGCAACCCTCACCTTGAGGTTCTCTAGGGCTTCCGTCATGAGGCAAATTTATGTACCGTCTCAGTCGGTCGTCGGCCGGTGGCTCCTCATGCCATTCTTCCTGATCTGATAGGGCCTCCAGCTCTAATTTCTACCCAGGTTTATGGTTACCCTCGGTGAGGGTTACTCCCTTGGTTCTTCTGTTTCAGCTGTCTCTGTTTCCTACATCTATAGACCACTGGGGCTTTGTGGAGGTTTCGTAGGCAGCTTTGCTATCTTCGATGGGGTGCGCTGAGTCAGTATCTGGCTGGGTAACTGTGGACGTTTCTCCCCAGCATTTGGCTTCCCCTTGGTCCTTGCTGTACTCAGACATTTTTCTTTTTTTGCAGGGTCCCCTTGATAGAGTGAAGGTTTTGTTTAAAAAAAAAAGTTCCTCTCTGGGCTGACCTCTATTGCAGACGCTGCTTTGTGTCAGGCTACAGAACTTTTCCCATTCAATCAACTAGAATGAACTTCTGAAAATGTATCAAAATGTATCAAAAGGAATCCTTTATTGAGATGAGACAATTCATGTAGGGGTTAAAAGCAGCGTCTAAGGTCTCTCAGGCATGGAGAGATAGATAACGGAGTTTAAAACCCCTCCCCTTATCCTGATGTGTATTTAGTAAAACAAAGAGCCAACATGTTAATTCCCCCCCCCCCACCCTCTTTTTAGAACAACCTTTTCCAGAGCTTCCCAGGACACGTCTCCCTGCTGGGATTTTTATGGTCTTTCCTGGCTATCTCTCTCAGAGGTGATCGGTTCCGGCCATCTGGGTTTCCTCCCTCCATTGTATCATGTGTAGATTATACAAATTTGATATAAGATTAAATATATTCAGGTTACATCAAGAAAGGATTTCTTTATCAGTCCCCCCCCCCCTTTTTTTTTTTCTTCTCCCATCAAAGAAATGACAGATACATGAATCTGACATCTGGGGATCTTCTAGTCAGAGGTGAAATGTTGCCGGTTAAGCCCGGTTCGCCTGAACCAGTAGTAAAAAATGCTACCAGTTGAGGTGAAATGGCAGTTAAAATATGCTACCGGTCAGGCCAAACCGGTATTTCTGATGATATGCTGATATGCTGCACAATTTAGATTAGCTAGAAAGCAGGAAATGGGATTTCTGCGTGGCAGCCTCCTCACCTCACGGCACAATCCCCTCACTGTTGTACTTATCTCAGAAGGCTTCAAAATGCTTCTTTTTTCAGCACCCAGGAAGCTTCCCTGAGGCTCACTAGGTCAAAAACGGGGCATGAAGGGTGTACTGTGAAAGAAAAAAAAGAAAAAAAAAGACTTTTGACCCCCCCGCCCAGTCACATGATAACATGCCCACCCAGTTACATGACCACCTAGCCACGCCCACCTTAATTTAATTTAATATTTTCTCTTTCTATCCATAAACTTTGATGCTGCCATATTGATTCATTATCCAAATGTTAATGTAAATTGCTTATTCACAATCCTGATGACACCCAAGATGCATTATTTATTTTCAGAAATTACATATAAATGCATCCAATTTTCTATTAGCGCAGAATAAACTCCCTTTAGTTTTCTTCTCTGAATACACATTCCAGTCAACCAAGTTGTTATACAAGTAAAATACAAATTAAAGTTTGGCTGATCCACATACATTTAAACATTAAAAATACCTCTTCTACTTTCAAATTTAGTAGCCATCCCCCGCAACGTATAGCATTTCATTTTTATTTCTTAGCCTGAATTGTATTAATTAGCAAGGCTCTACGTGGTTATTCTGGTCTCAAGTTCAAAATAACAGTTGGACCGCTAACACATGTGGAGGTTCACAGTCTGGAAGAAAAAAAACCAAGATGCAGTCAAAGTTTAGATCTTTTACTTTGGGAACCAGGTTTCACTATGAGTGAATGGTGCTGTTCCATTTTGCAGCTAGATGTTGCCCCACATCCAGGAGGAAGGAAGTCAAACATCCTTGGAGAACGTATAGCAAGAAAATTCAGTGTGAGTCTCCTCATCCCCAGTTCTCCCCACATCTTTTCCTGGTGATCTTCTCCCCAGTTGGCAGCCGATCCTGGCATTATGATAATTCCATTTGTGGGTATGCTTTGAAAATCCAACAGATGGTGGTGTTCACTAAGACATTGATGGATGTAGATTTCCCTCCCTTACTTTACAATTTGTTTTAGTTTAGTGATTATACAATGTTCTCATAGATGATCTGCATTGGTTTCTACCATTAAAATTTGGTAGGCAGAGGATGGGGTGTATAATTATGCCACAAAATGAACTGGTAGTAACTTTTGTCAACCTTTTTTTTCATAGAACAAAAAGTTAAATAGTTAGGTCAATAAATCCTATTCGCTGCTAATTGCAGTTAAATGCAATGAAATCATTTAAATCATTAAATCATTATAGTAGTAGTCTTGATTTCAAAGGAATCTAAGGCAGCAGTCCCAACCTTTTTGGGTCCATGGACCACAGCAGGGGTGCTGGTGGGAAGGAGGGGATGGTTTTGGGCACATAACCTATTCCCACACATGGACCAATAAAACTTGCCCGTCACTTGTACAGCCCAGTTCCCAATGGGCTGTGGATTGGTACTGGTCCGTGGTCTAGGGTTTGACCTATGATGCCAGTTGAGGCTGACAAGGATAGGAGTATAGTCTATTCCAGCTCAGCAAGATGACCAGATAGATTCCTGTATCTATTCATTAAATCCTAACCTGCCTTTTCATTACTAAAAACAGTTATATTGCAGGATTTTATAGAATGGGAATGGGTACCTTTAATTTTGTGATTTCTGTGACTGGTCTCCCTACTTTTTTAGAAAAAGTAACTAACAACTTCAATATTAATTAGTGCTTTATATTTTCTGAGTTGCAGGCATGGCTTTTGTACATAACAATGCCTATAACTTCTATTTCAGTATCTAATTAAACTCTTTGACACTCCATTAGTCTATGTGTGGTATTTGCAGCAAAATCTTTTTGGGGATTACATCTTCCAATTAATAGAGGAGGGAGGAAAGAAACAAATGAGAAAACAGTGTTTTTAAATGGAAGATCAGTACCCAAGCAAAAACTAGTAAGTTGGTCCATTTGTATGAATGAGAGGTTGGAGAAGAAAACTCCATACATGGTTTGACTTTTTCTTAAATTACTGGCAAAGACATTTTTGATATTGTCCTCATGACCACTAAATTTCTCCTTAGTTCGAGATTGGATCTCTCTACGATGAGTTTCCAACCATTATTTCTTGTCGTACCCGCAGGTGCTTTGAAGAATAGGTTGGCCTCCTCCTCTTTGTTATAGCCTCTCAAATATTGGAAGACTGCTATAATGTCACTCCTAGTCCTTCTCTTCATTAGGCTAGACATACCCAGTTCCTGCAACCATTCAACATATATTTTATCTTCCAGTCCCCTAATCATCTTTGTTGCTCTTCTCTGCACACTTTCCAGAGTCTTAGCTTAGTAAACCATGGTAATCAAAACTGGATGCAGTGTTCCAAGTGTGGTCTTATGAAGGCAGTATATAGTGGTACTAACATTTCACATAATCTTGAATCTATCCCTCTGTTAATGCAGCCTAAGACTGCATTGTTGTTGGGTTTTTTGGGCAGCAGCAGTACACAGCTGCCTCATACTTAAGGGGTTGTCAGCTAGGACTCCTAGACCTATCTCACTATTACTGCTGTTGAGACACCTACTTTACACTTATGTATTTGGTTTCTCTTGCCTAAATGTAAAACCCTACTTTCTCATCACTGAGTTGCATTTTATTAGCTAGGGCCCTTCTGGATCTTGAGCCTTTCTTTTAAAGTGTTGTCTATTTCTCCTAGCTTGGTGTCATCTGCAAATTTGATGAGTTCCTATTCTATCCCTTCATTTAAATCAGTCATGAAGATGTTGAAAAGTACTGAGTCTAAGACAGAACGTTGAGGTACCCCACTGCATACTTCCAACCATAGATGTAATTCCATTGGGGGCTACAGGTTGAGTGCAGTTGGTAAGGCATTTAGGAATTCACCTGGTGGTGATGCTATCTATCTCATATTTTTCTATCTTGCCAAGAAGTTGGCTGTGATCTAATTTGTCAAATGTCTTCAGAAGTTGTGGGAGCTTCATCACTGGAAGCTGTCAAGAAGAGACTGGACTGCCATCTGTCAGAAATGGTGTAGGGTCTCCTGATTGAGTGAGGACTTGGACTGATGACCTACAAGATTCCTTCCAACTCTGTTATTCTGTTATTCTTACTGAATACAAATATACCATGTCTACAACATTTTGCTAGTCCACAAATTTAGTCACTTTGTCAAAAATGCAATAGGTTTGTCTGACATGATCTATTTTTGACAAACTCATATTGGCTTCTAGTAAGAGCTTTGCTGGTTTGTAGATCCATTGATTGTCTTCCCAGGATTTTCCCATGGATATCACTCCCAAGTCCCATTATACTGACCCTTATTTTATAATCAGCAGGTTTTGTCTCTTCTTTCTGATAAAAGTGTTTACAGACCAGTCAAGAAAATTATACTCTACATTTTTTCTCAAAATCTCATTCAGTTCTGCTAGAAATAAGTTAGTTTCATATGAGATCTATAATTATGGATCTTAGACTCTATATCCCAGATCACTAATGATTCCACACCCTGTCTGCCAACTCATATTTGACAGTAAAGCAAGCCAGGTAGGAGCACCTGGCACAATAATGATTGATCTTAACAGAAGGCTAATGTGTCATCTGAACAGACTAGTCAAGGTCATTCTGATATACAGAAAAGGCATATTTTGAAAACATCAGACAAATTGCTAAAGGAGGATAGAATTGATAGGCTAAACAAAAACTTAAACTTTGCTTTACAATCCATATTATATTATAATGGCTATTGAATTAAGTTCGAAAGCCTTACATTAATACAAAATACTTGATTGATATAAGGTATGATATTAATCTATTACTTTGACTTTGTTTTATTCCCTCTTTGTAAACCCCTTTTCTAAAATTCTTTTGTTTTTCTTACTTTTCTGGTTTTCGATTGTGCTTTTTAAATACTGGATATCACTTAACAATCTCATAAACCTACCATACCAGAGGTGGTATTCAGCAGGTTCTGACCAGTTCTGGAGAACCGGTAAGTGGAAATTTTGAGTAGCCCGGAGAACCAGCAAATACCACCTCTAACTGGCCCCGCCCCTACCTATTCTCTGCCTCACGAGTCCCAGCTGATCGTCTGGGTCTTTTTTTGTTGCCCTGCACAGGAAAATGGAGCTGGAAAGTAGGTTAGTGGGGTGGGGTAGGAATGGAGATTTTACAGTATCCTTCCCCTGCCACGCTCACCAAACCACGCCCACCAAACCATGCCACATCCACCAAGCCACACCTACAGAATTGGTAGTAATTAAATTTTGAACCCCACCACTGATTCTGTGACTTTGGAAGTATTTAAAATGCTTTCTTGCTTGTTGGATTATAGTTGACACTTTCAGGCAACTGCTTTCTGCTAGGTACTTGATTTGGATCCTATCTGCTAATATCTGTCTAAACTGCAGGAAAAATTCAACTCCTTAGTAACCTTATCTAGATACCGTGATAGAAGGGGAGCTCATCAAATTTGCAAATGACACAAAGCTGGGGGGAAATTTGAAATTTGGAAGATAGACACAAGATTCAGAAGGATTTTGACATACTTGAGCATTGGGCCCTGTCCAACAAGATGTACAATTCTGTGGTGAGAAAAGTCAGGTCATGCACTTAGGCAGAAAAAAAAACCAACCCAAATGCACAGGCATAGAATAGTGAGTACCTGTTTTAAGAATAAGAACTGTGAGAGGAATCAAGATGTCAATGCAGCCTAGGATTGCAAAGCTCAAGCAGTCCTAGGCTGTATCAACAGAGGGATAGTATCAAGATATAATCAATAAGTGATAATATCACTTTATACTGCACCAATGAGGCTGCACTTGGAATTCTGCATCAAGTTCTGGTCACCATGATACCAAAAAAAAAAAAAAGATACTGAGACACTAGAAAGAATGTAGAGAAGACCAATTAAGATGATAAACGGTTGTTGGGGCTAAATCTCTAGAAACAGGCTAAGTATGGAGGATAAGTATAAGTTCAGGGAGCTAGGTATGTCTAGGTTGTTGAAGAGAAGGATTAGAGGTGACAGAACTGTCTTCCAGTACTTGAGGGGCTGTCATAGAGAATATGAGAATGACTTATTCTTCAAAGCATCAGAGGGCAGGAGAAGAAGCAAACAGTGGAAGCTTGTTAAAATGAGATCCAACTTAGAACTAAGGAGAAATTTCCTGACCGTGAGAACAGTTAATCAATAGAACAGCTTGCCTCCCAAGGTTGTGAGTTCTTAGTGCATGGAGGTTTTCAAGAATAGACAAGACAACCATATGGTGAAGATGGTATAAGGCAGGGGTCCCCAACCACCGGGCCCCAGACCGGTACCAGTCCGTGGGTCATTTTCTACCGAACTGCTGGTTTGCTGGGCGCCACCATCTTGTTTCAACGAGAAAGTGCTTCCGGGTGAGCTTTTCCGGTTGGAAAGCAGTTTGGGTCCTGAAGGAATCCTCACACCTTAGTTTCATTGAGGGGTGGGCGGCTTCGAACGAAGAGCCATCCTGATGGTGGAGGAGATTAAGAAAGCACAAAAAAGGTACAAAGGAGGAGTTGAAGGTGGCGGGGAGAAGCGGGGGACGGCTGGCTGGCCGGTCGCTCAGCTCGCCTTGCCTTGTCATGCGTGCTGATGCCGGTACCGGGCCACCAGGATCATTTTGTGATGCCGGTACCAGGCCATGGCACAAAAAAGGTTGAGGGCCACTGGTATAAGGTGTCCTACCTTGAGCCGGGAGTGGATTAGAAGACCACCAAGGTGCTTTCAAATGCTATGATTCTATGTTGTATGTTCTATGCCTGGGCCTGCAACCTTGAAATAGAATAATACTTGGTCTTGGCAGTGGGGCAAGCCCCTAAAACTAGAGTGGGGAGTGAGAGATATATAACCTTTAATTAAATTGTGTCTAACTTTCTAGCATATAAGGTGTGGGAATGTAGCCTATAAACCATGTAAAAATGATTTGTCCCTGTGTGGACCGGCATTGTGATGCCAAAGTTAAAACAGACGTGTTCCATCTGGATTTGCAACACACAGATTCCAGGCACAGATGTTCCAGGGAAAGAGTTTGTGCTGTGGGGCTGAGTGGATGCCTGGCAACAGGCTAGGATGACTTGGAAAGGCAAGACATGGGCCGCTTTGATGCATGGATATTACAGTGGGGATTTATCCTGGACAAGGTTTTGTCTTGAAACAAGTCTTGAAACAAGCATGAGGTTCTGGATTTCAGCTTGCCTTGATTAAAACTGATCTGTGTCAAATCCTGAACTTGGATCTAAACACATTTTTTATTTCATCCATAGTTCTAATAAATAGACTCATGGTCTATACAATATACCAGTAAATTGTATGAGCTGCAGCTTTACGTGTGGAGATCCACTTAGAAGTCCAAAGAATTTCCATTCATTTTCATAACCACCGAGCAGAAAATTTTTCCTTTTAATGTTCTTTGTTCCAAAATAAAGCACATTTTCCATCAAAACTCTTTCCCCCCCCTGCCCACAATCTTCCATTTACCTGAAAGAATTCTATTCTGTTTTGTTTTGTTTTGTTTTAATATACAATTTGAATTTAAGTTACACCGCTAGCTGGGGAAGAATTCAGCACTTAGCAGGACTACCTTTTATTAGCCAGGATCTCAGCCAGGAAACTGGAAAGGCTGAATGAAAGGCTCTATGAATTGGAAACGTGGAGGCAGCACTATTGCAATCCCTTCTCTGTGAGGACTTTAATGATGGTTTAGAACAAACTTTTCCAAGGATTTTGTCAGGTCATGTGATACCTATTGTATCAGTGGCCATTGTCACTAGCATTTCTACAAACCCAATTTAAAATGTTAGCATTAACCTTTAAAAATTCGAATGACTTCAAAACAAACTGCCACTATACTTTCAAGATAATCATCTGAAATCTGAACCACATGTCTGAAATAATGAAGACAATTGAATTGGTGGTCATACTCCCTGTAGGCTATTTCAGTTGCACCTCTGTATTAAACAACTTTGCTTTCGGATCATTAGATGCATGAAAAATTCCACATTGTTTTTTTCAGAAGTTTGCAACTAGCTTGGTGAAATAAATTGGTATGGTACAGTGGTGGGATTAAAAAAAAATTACTGCCAGTTCTGTGGGTGTGGCTTGGTGGGCGTGGCAGGGGAAGGATACTGTAAAATCACTAGCCAAATTGCTAGCCAGTCCAAGAGTGAAGGGTTACAAACAGGAAACAGGAAGAAGAATCCCAAGCTGGAATGCTAAACAAACTGTTTCCAACAAAGGCTGAAAGCAAAGCAGCCACATAATCTCTGTGCTGGCAGCTTGCTGAAATTACTTGGGCCTGGCCCGTTGCCTAGCGAAGAGCCTCACTGAATGATGTGCTCTGCTTGCTGTCACATGGGTCATGATCTGGGCTTGGGGCTTGGAATCTGAATGGCTCTTTTATGGCTCTTTTTTTCTTCTTTTTTTTTGCCAAAATGGAATTTGAGATGGGGACTTCAAAGGTAATATGATTCCGGGCACTCTTTCAATTTCCTGAAGTTAAACCAAACCAGGACATCCCGCTGGCTACTTGATATGTGGACTAAGGCATCTGTTTCTCTATAGAGGTCCATCAACCATGGATTTTCTGAAGCTGGAGTAATGGTTAAGCTTCTATTTCTAACCCAGGAAAATGCGACCAAAATCTCTGCTGCTCCAGTCATTTTAAAAGTTATCTAAGGGGTGAAGAGAGGAACTGGCATACTACTGCCAAGAATCTGTGACAGGCCCTGAGGGCAAGTCAAGAGGACAACTGCAACTTTCTGATCAAAGTCCTGTTCTTTTTATCCTACGAGACAGTTAAAAGGGGGCAGGGTTTTGCAACCCCCAGGGTTTTGCAGGGCCTTGTAGCATTATAGGCAAATACCCAATGTGTCCAGGAATGTTCTCCTATCCAAAGAAAACTCAAACTAAACTTGTTCAGTTGTAACTTCTCACTTCTTCACAAGAAGAAACTCTATAACAAAATTAACATTTCCAAAATGTATTCTAATGATAGAAAGCAGGAAAATTACTATCAAATTGCTCACTTTTACGAAAGCAAATAAAACCTGAGGAGCATACATAAGCATACATGGTCATTAAAATAGGAGTTCCTTATCCTGATTTCTATGCTTTGCTTCTTCAAAATGCTAAATTGCATTAGCAACTCTTGTGAACAAAGAATATTGCCTTCCAAAGCAAAAGAAAATAGATAAAGCCCCTATGATTAATGATTGCTTTGACGAAGAAGATGGTACTGAGCCTTCAAAACAACAAATCATAACACTGCAGAAACAAGAAGATAATTTTCATGATCAGACCGATTAATTAAAACAGTAAACAAGTCTCCCCAAAAGCAAGCGACTTGCTTCTTTAATCTGCTAATGAAATAAATGAAAAAATTAATTCATTATCCTTTTATTATCACATCATTAATGGCATGGGAATATAATGCATGGCAGAATAAAACTCCCCAACCACACCCACGAAGCTTAATGCATTTCTAAGCATTGGCTGTCTTTTTCTCTTCTGTACTTTGAAAAACAGAGGCACACGGATTAAAGTAAGGCTTCATCTTCCAGTCTGCATCTCAATGGCTTTGCGAGTGGTTATTAACACCTCATTAACATACCATTTTGGTACCATTAGAGCGTGTTACAGATAACCAAACAGTGCTGAATTCATTGAAGTGCATTGAAAGGGTATTTAAAGCTCCTGCTTTGTTTATGCTGTCATAAAGAAAGCCTTGCTTAATGGGATGGTAAAAGAGCAGATGCTGTGATAGAGATCTTCAGATGCTGTGATAGAGATCTGCAAAGAAGCAAGGGACATAAGGCAATTTTTCAGCCATGCTTTAATGTCACCTAAATGTGTTCATAGACGACATGTGCAATTGTTTTAAATGTTTTTTTCCACCAAGTAAAAATAAATCATACCTTAATTTTTACTCTGAGCATTTAAATTGGGTCGTGATCAGTGGTGGGTTTCAAAATAGATTGCCACCAGCTCGGTGGCCGTGGTTTGGTGGGCGCGCGTGTGCCAAATGCGCACTCTGCACAGGCGCAGAGGCTTTCCGACTCACCTCCTGCACTCCTGTGCTACGCAAAGCAGCTGTGCTTCAAAAGCAGGGAATAAAGGTCAGTATGGGAGCCCGGGCAGGCAGGTAGGCCCAACCGCAGCTCCAGCAGCTCCTCAGACAGAACTGGTTCGGTCTGCGCCGATCTTCAGCCACTACCAGTATGCCAGAACCAGGCCGAACTGGTAGTGTGATGACCTAGGGTGTGGCACAAAGGCAACACAGTCACATGAGTAAGAAGAGTCCCTTTAGTACCTCCAATTTTGCTCCCAATGTCCAGGTTAACTTCGGCTGGAGAAAAAAATTCACACAAACCACACTGCAGTAATTAGCTTGACAGGACAGGATAAGGAATTGCAGACTGGAAAGGCCAGCAAAACACACACAGTTGGGAAGATGCCAGGAACCCAGATAAGCCCCGACAATGCCAGATAATTCACGATTTGCTCCCAACAGTTGGCTGTGCACAACTCCCCTTTTGTGTTCCCACCTGCAGCTAATGAAGGGAATCAGAGCCCTTTCCTCCCCTGTAAGCCACACAACTCATGTTGTTCCCTTCTCCATTCCTCACTGCGTGCCCTAGGATGAAGAGGGGATGGGCCTGGGTCTTCCTCTGAAGTCCCTCTGCGTTGCTCTGCCTCTCCCCTGCTCTATCCAGCCAGACTTTGCCCTTCCCCAGCCTCCTCCACAGCCAACGGAGCCACACTCCCACTCCCTGTCAGCTGCTTGGCCTCCCCCTTAGAATCAGATTCCGACAGGGGCATGACAGGTAGAATACCATCACTGGTCGTGATCTGCATTGTAGGTGAAAGACTATCAATAGGACTATGTGGTAAAAGCTCTTCACTTCACAGAACAGTCACATTCTGAAATCTCAGAATTCCTGACAGTGCGCACAGGTATAACTCTTGAAATATTTTTTATACTGGTATTTGCATATTTTTGTTGGTTCTGTTCATACTGTACTCTCATCTTTCCATGCCATAGATTCTGTTATAATTTTGGCAAGCCACTTTTTAATGCCTTGCCCAGGTTCTTCCAAAATTATTCTCAATCTCATATGTATTTCTTCCTCTCTTTCATTTGTTTATTTGGTTCTTATTTCCATCTCATTTGCTGGGATTTTGATTTTTTTTAACAAATTCAGCCACTGTACCTTTCACTGACTTTTCAGTAAACTCCCCAATTCTCTCTCTCTCTCTCTCTCTCTCTCCCTTTCTCCCTCTCTCCCTCTCCCCCTCTCTCTTTAAATTTTAAGGACATTATAATTAAAAATTCTGAACAAGTTATTAATATTTAATAATATATATGCTATGTAATCTTAGGCAGGTATTTCTTTTCAAGTTAATAGGAACACAATCGATTGTTTCTTTTGTATCTCGAAGGAGATTAAGAATAATACAAATACCAATTTAATGTAACCTAGTATCTATTTAACTTGTTTAAAATCTTTTTTTATTATTCATCATTGCTCTTCTAATATTATTCCAAATATAGTAGTATGAAGTAGGAGTTGGACTGATGAAGAATATAATTAATAACTAACTAAAGTCCCATTATTTTCACAGTCTGAATGATATTTAAGAATTCTAAAAACAACGTGCTCAGAACATTAGTTGAAATCAATCTACTGTTGGATGAATTAATTGATATTTTTGAACTCTAATTTACTATTTGGTCCAGTGCATAGGTAGTGAATGGGGTTTTTTTGGGGTGTGGGGGGGTATTTCCCAATATAGGGCTGAGGGAGAATGCCTGTCCCAAAATCAATCAGGTGACTATAACTGTGTACTTAAGCAATGAATAGAACTCATGGTCTGCCAGTTTCGAGGCTGGGATCTTTATTATTATACCATGCTGGCTATTGCCTAGAATTATATAACCTACTAAGTGTAATGCTTTAAATGACAGCTGCAGTGAAGTATTATCATGTTCTGTCACACGAAATATCATATAGAAAACATCTTACAATGTTCCTTATTCTAGAAGTCTCCCGAAAGCAATCTGAAGTGCAGATTTGATGAGCATGCCTTCTATCGCCTCCTCCAAATCATTTATGAAGATGTTGAACATTACTGGATGCAGGACGGAGCCTTGAGGTCCTCCACAGCATATTTCCTTCCATGTCAACAGAGACCCATTAAGGATCACATGTCAGCTGCAGTAATTCATCCAACTGTGAATCCACCTGGTAGTGGGACCATTCAACCTACTTTGTTCCAGTTTATCAAAAAGGACACGACGGTCTACTTTATCAAATGGCTTACATTACATCCACAACTTCCCCTTGGTCCACTAATTGTCTAAGAAAGGAATTAGGTTTTCCTGGCATGATCTGTTTTTTTTAACAAATCCATGCTGATTTCTGGTAAGAACCCCATTCATTTCTAAGTGCTCACAAGCTCACTGCTTGGTTATCTTTTCTAGTATTTCCCCAGGGAATAAGGTCAAGTTATTTGGTCTGTAGTTTCCTGAGTCCACATTCTTAAAATATTAGAACAACATTGGGTTTTCTCTATTCTTTCGGCACTTTCCTTGCCTCCAGAATTTCTAAAAGTTTTCAGTCAGTGGCTCTGAGATGACATTTGCCAATTTCTTTTACACCCTGGGAAGAATCCACCCAGTCCAGGAGAATTAAATCCCTTCAAAGCAGCTGGGGGTTCTCTCACATTTCTAACTTATTTTGATCTGTATTTCTCATCTGTACTCCATGAGGCAGCTTTTGATAAGTTGGATATTTTTTTTCCTTTTGAAAAAAGACAGGTAGAAACTATGCAATTCACTTTTTTTTCTCGTCAAAATCTTGCCATGTTCTCCAGCTTGTGGGCCAATTGATCCCTTGACTTTCCTTTTCTTCCACAGATGCCCATTTTCTGATATTTCTGGCATTCATAGCTCATGCAGCCTTCTGAATCCCACCCTCATAGATTTGGGTTACTTCCTGATATTTTACCTTTGTTATGTGCCCCACACACACACACACTTTTAAAACTTTCCCTGACATCCATGTGTGCATCTTTTCTTGGTATATCTCTTCATTTTAAAGATTTTGGCCTTGGGCCTTAGCTAGACAATTGAACAAGTTTTAATATTTTTATACTACAAATTTATCATCTTTTATATCAACCTTGCTTTGGTTGTGTTTTGAATTTAATTAATTGCATTTGGTACTTTAAGTGTTTTAAAAAAACAAATCAGCATAGGAATATTATAATCAACAGGTCAACAAATATCTGCTTTGTGTAATTTTGATTGCTGTGAACAAGCCATAACTATGACTATTACAATTTCATGGTTAATCCAAGCTGCATTAATTAACTTTAGTTTTCTTCGTCAATTTGCTTATGAAAAGGCATAGCAGGTTGTGCTGTTATGGAAATGTAAAAATGTCCTCAGTGTTAAAAAGTACTGAAAGCTTGTGTTCTAGGGTTAGATAATTGAACAGTAGGTGATCATTAAAAATGAAAGCATGCCTATCATTATAAACATGGAATTGAGGGTTTTTTAATAGTAAATGCAAAAGTAGAGGAAAGTGCACCACTGTTATCCTGAGCTCCCATCAAATAGGAAGTGGATTTCCTCCTAAAGCAACATCCACCAAATGTTTAAAGGACACATCCATTTTTTCTACCAGGCTGATATATTTTAAGATTAAAATTTAAGGGACAGGGGCCAAAAAAAGACCTCTCTAGCTATGTTCAAAAAACCAAAAAGAAAGCTTTAAGGACAAAAAGTTAAGGTGCCCTACATTATTTCGAGGATCCTTGCAGTAAATGTTGCTGATTATTGCAGTCAGCCAGTCCATACAGAAGAAGGTATGTCACTGTACAATAATGAATAATCAGAAAGATTTTTTTAAAGATAAAATCAACTATAACTATAAACAAAAGTGAGGGCAAATATTAGAGCTTCTCTCTTAAACATAGCAACCAGAATAGATTTTTAGAATGGTTGGTCTGAAGTTAACCTTGGAGTTAATATACGCTGATCTGAGTGCTGATTACTGATGGAAAGGTGGCTGGAGTCTTTTTCTCTTTGGGGCTGGTTGATTGTCTCTTTTGCATAATCTATAGATGTTGCTAATGTCTATGTATCTATTGATGGCTGATTTGTCAGAGTGCCAGGCTTCTAGAAATTCCCCGGCATTTTTGGACTTTGCCTGGTCTAGGATTGTCACATTTTCCCAATTGAAACTATGGTTAAACCTCTCTATATGTTGTGAAATTAAAGAATTTTCGTCATGTCTTTTGACTGCCAGTTGGTGTTCATGGATGTGTGCTGCAAGTCTTATGCCTGTTTGTCCTACATAGTGATCGTTGCAGTTCTTATATTGTATGTTGTAGATGTCTGTTTTTTGCTCTGAGGTTGCTGGGTCTTTTGGTTTGCTTAGGATGTTTTGAAGACTTTAGCAGACTGTGCCAAAGCCCCAGCAAGGCAGAGATTTGGCATAGGAGCAAGAAGGTTCAGGTCATAAGGTAAGAAATATCCTGGCTAACTGATAAAGCATTATCCCACATGTTCTAAATGCTTAAAATGTAAGAGGTTTGAACATAAAAACGAAAGAAAAACTATGTGCAACATGTTACTGGGCAAACTTGTGAGAGTTATAGTTCTCGTTTGAGAGTTTCTTGTTCTAGGTTCTTATGAATTAGCATGTGCCTTCTCTAGAAAGTGATGCTAACTCTGAAGGGCTTTTTTGATGGCCAATAGTTCCAAGAAAAACACATAAAAGCCAATGTCTGGAAACTCTGAAGCTGAATATAATATGAATGAATATATCAGAGGTATTAATCTATACAATAAAAGAGTGGGCAAGGCCAGAATGGCAGAGGATAGGTTGTGGTAAAACAAAGCTTAGTGGGGTTTAGGATCCCTATTAAGGGATCCAACCTCTTCTTGGAAAGATGATTGAGTGCGCGGTTTGATCAGCCCTCTGAAAATTGGAATAAATATTTAGTAAGAATTGCTATTGCCCCCCAAGAATGAGATTACTCTATTTTAGGGCAGGGTGGAGGGGAAGCTCTCAAGAGCCAGTGGATTGTAGTGTAGTCAGATTCTTTTGAATTTCTTCTAAAGCCCAAATACTCTTTGTTAAGTCTGGGAGGGTGGGTCCAAGAACAGAGACAAGACTCAGATAGCAACAACAGCTCTTTATTAGTGATTTCAGATCTGAGCAAAATATCCCAGCCGCAGCAGCCCCTTATATAGGGCTGGCTGTGGCTAGGCAGCCAATGACGGTGATTTGAGTTTGCCGCGCTTGGTTAGACCAATCATGGCAGCCCGCTATCTAGCCAATCGGATCAGTCTGAAGCGACCAATCACAATCCGCTGCTAGCAGACCAATCCGATTTGCAGGCTTTCAAGCCTGCTAGTCCGGAACACTCTTGATACGGACCACATCAGGCACTTTTCTTTCACAATAACACCTGTTGTCACAAAGGCACTGAAAAATCATTTGAACTTGTTTGTTAGGGAAAGAAGGTTCCTCATAGTAAATCAGCAGATCATCTACATAATCAGAAACTTTTCCAGAAAATTATGAAAAAAAAATGAAATTCACGAATATTAAAAAGACGCTATGGTACTCCAGGAGACAAAAGATATTACTATGTACTTAAGTTTCCTCTGGTAACAACCAAAACCTGGTAAATACATATATCCTTATTTCATATGAACCAACTAAAGGACCTGAGGGAAGTGAATGCAGAGAAGTCAGGCAGAGTCTGAAAATTTCCATGAGAAGCATTAAGCTAATTTCCCCTGTTCAACCCCTACCCAATGCCCCTTGTCCACTAGTAGCCAATACAAGGACACTGCAAAGGTGTTATGAGATCTTCGAGGCAGGATGGTTATAGCAGGTTCATCCTCACAGCTTGAGTAACAAGCTAGAACCAGCTGGAAGGGAGTCCATCCTGACAGCCAAGTCCCCCTCCATAATGCCCATGTGGTTACAACAAAAGCAAAAGCATTCAAAACATTCAACCCCAAGAAGTCATTCAACCCTTCAGAAGAGCAGCGTTCTGGCAGGGATCTGACATAAAGATCCCAAAAAGTCCAGTTTGTTAAAGATTTGTGTTTTTTATAACTGTTTTAAGACTTTGAAAATGAGGCAAAGAATATAAGACAGAACCTAAATGATAAGGGGCCTGAGAAAGATAGAGATTGCTTTTAGAAAGCCTCTCAGGAGAAGCAAATATGATTAGCGCCCTTTAGGGGAGAAGGAGATGTAAATCAAGCCTTGCTGTATATTCTCATTCCTAAACTACTTTAGGTTGGTTGATTCATAGTATATCACATCAGATCAACTTCATTTTATGAAATCTGGGCTCCAGGAATAAGGGTGTTAGTGCAATCACAGGACTGGTGAATGAGCAAGGTCTAAATACATAGGTATCCAGATATTCAGTACTGGATAAGTGTAATATTATTTGCTAAGAATATTAATTGGTGAGATGCAATATTAATTGGCAAGATAAGTAAGGTTTTACACCTAGGCAAGAAAAACCAAATGTACAGGTATATAATAAATGGAACCTGGCTCACTAGTAGTAACTAGGAGAGAGATCTTGGAGTCTTAGTGGACAATCATTTAAATATGAGCCAGAAATGTGCTGCAGCCACCAAAAGAGCCAATACGATCTTAGGCTGCAATATCAGAGGGATAGAATCAAGGTCAGATGAAGTGTTAGTACCGCTCGATAATGCCTTGGTAAGACCTCACTTGGAATATTGCATCCAGTTTTGGTCGCCACAATATGAAAAAGATGCTGAGACTCCAGAAAGAGATACAGAGAAGAGCAACGAAGATAATTAGGATGCTGGAGGCTAAAACATATAATAAAGAATGATTGCAGTGATTGGGTATGTCTCGTCTAGTGTAAAGAAGAACCAGGGATGACATGATAGCAGGGTTCCAATATTTGATGGGCTGCCACAAAAAAGAAGGGGAATCAACCTATTTTCCAGAGCACCAGAAGGCAGGACAAGAAGTAACGAATGGAAACTAACCAAGGAGAGAAACAACCTAGAACTAAGGAAAAATTTACTGACAATAAGAACAATAACCAGTGCAACGGGTTTCTTCCGGGTTGGATTAGAAGATCACCAAGTTCCTTTCAAACTCCGTTATTTTGCTCTGGTGGCAGCTATGGGTTAACTTGTTCCCATTTGAGCTAACTAGAAGAGTGGTCAACAGTCGCTAGAGTTTCAATAATCATTGTGCTAATTCTTTATCTGCAGACATGTCAGAAATCCATGCCAGTTCCTGTTAATTGTAGCATATCAAGTGCTCGCAATCATGTTGTTCAAAGACCTTATCCATAAGAGATGTCAAGGTGATAGGTCTGTAGTTTCCTGATCTTCTTCCTCTCCTTCTTTTGAAGATGGGGATAACAGTTACTCTCCTCCAGACTTCCAGGACCCCACCAGAGCTCCTAGCTGCAGTTTTCTAATCAGCTTCTCTAGTTTCTTTGCTACCCGTGGATGCGATTCATTTGGACTTGGAGGCTTCATGCATTTAAAGTAGCTAAGGCCCCTCCTACTCACCCCTTGTTTATTCTAAACTTCGGTTCCCTCCATTTTCCAGTCGCCTAACATTTATGAGCTAATGCCCTGTTTCTTTTCTAGAGAAGACAGATACATAATAGGACTTAACTTCTGCCTTCTCACCCATTAGCAGCTCATTATTTTTTCCTTGCAACTAATGTACAATCTCTTTGGAGTTCTTTTTGTTTCTATCGTGTCCCCTAATACAGGTAGTCCTTAGCTTACAGAAGTTCATTTCACGACCTTCTGAAGTTACAACAGCACTGAAAAAAGTTACTTATGACTATGTGATCAACATTCTTGGCAACTGACACATATTTATGACGGTTGCAGTGTCCAGGGTCCATATGATCACCTTTTGCAATCATCTAACAAGCAATGTCAATAGGGAAACCCAAGTCACTTAAACAACTTAACAATTACAGTGATTCACTCAACAACTGTAGAAAGAAAAGTCACAACATGAGGCAAGATTCACTTAACAACACTTAGCAACAGTGCTAGTAGGTCAAGAATTACTATAATCCCTTTTCTCCTTTTTTCTCCTCTTACAAATCCCAGCTGATCTGAGTTTCAGCCTTTCATGCACAGTTCTTAGTTTGTGGAGAATAATATCTTGTATTTAATATGCTCTGCCTTCCATTTCCTATACGTGACTCCAAAATTTAGAAAGTATCTCCATTGGCCTTCTTAGATTTCTTCCATTTTTTCTTTTTTTATATAACGTTTTTGAGATTATTCCTTCAATATCTGTTTGCATAAAATTTCCAATCTTCTGTGATATTCTTTTTCCTTCCGGACTTCAAGATATTGGATCTAACTTGCCTTCTCTTGGATTTTATCACTTTCTGCCTTTCTGAAGTCCATCATGTGAATCTGTCTCAATTTTGTTCTTCCTCCTCTAGGTATCACAGATCCAAAGGTAATGCTTTCCTGCAGGGTATCAGTGACCTTTAATTTCTTCCTGTTAGTGAGGCTCAGGTGCAGGACCCAAACCACCTTGTTTTTTCTTCCACCCCAGGACAAATGGAATTGCCAGCAAGAGAGGACAAGAATTTGTTGGATGCTTGACTCTTGGCAGAGTTCGATTCCCAGCAGATAGCAGAATAATAGAAATCAAATAATTGATGTCACTATAGTATCTTTGACAAACTCATCTTCGGTATATTCGGCTTACTCAGTCAGCATATAATAAACTCCTACAATGGTATCAGCTTTGCTATTATTTTTATGAAATGCTTTCAACAGGAGTTCCATGTTCCAATTCCTTAATTTCTTTGCAGATACATATACATTTCCTTTTTACTTTTCCTATCTCCCCTTGAAGCAAAACATGCCACATACAACAGTTTCACAAATATTATGCTTTCTGCATTAATCATTGACCATAATACATGTCTGATCTGTTCTGAAGCTTTGAAAGCACATGAAGCTTGGATTAAATGGGAATTCATATTAAATCTTATTCAAACAATAAAGAAATATCTCTGATCAGGATTAGTCTTAATCAATGCTCCTCAGTGGATGTTTATTAAAATGTTCATAGTGAAAGCTTCTTTTCAAACCTAACAAGATGCTGCATTATTTTTTCTAGCATTTTAATCTTGACCTCAATACCTATTTTCTATGTAGGTATGAAGTCAACAGTATACATTTCTGACACGTTCCAAGTGCAGACACGCCACATTAAAAAGGGGAAGAGCTTTGATTACACAGTCATGGTTACCATCTTGACTTTCCTATAGACACTCCTGGCTCCTTAACTTTGACTTGGAAGATGCTTCTGAACTTCCTTAACTGGGCTTTACTTTGTCCTTTGATCTCATTTATCAGATGAATGAATGTCTGGTTGAAAATCTGTTTGTTTATGGAGTAGGTTCCCATAACCTTGTTCCCAAGGAGCTCAAGGGCACATGCATAACCTCTCTATGCCTTCTTGAAGCAACAACCATACTGAGATAGGCTACAGATAGTCCTTGCTTTACAATGATATTTGAGCTCAAGACTATGGTCATAAGTTGTGCCAGTCATTCAGTGGGTCACACACAACCAAACCCAATATTACATCCTTATCTGCAGCAGTTGATAAGTGAATTTGGTGGTTGTAAAGTGAATGCTGCAGTCATTAGATGAATCCATTGTCCTCTCTGAGTGTTTTGACCTGAAATCAGAAGTAAACACTGGTTTCCAGCAAAAACCATAATAAATTACAGTCATGTGATCACCGGATGCTGCAAATGGTAATAAATGTGGGCCCAGTTGCCAGGTGCTCAAAATGCAATCATGTGACCAGGGAGGGCCCCTGGCTCTCGAAACTTCAAATCTGGGTCATAACCCTGGGGAGGTCCATCATAACTTCAAACAGTCACTAAACAAACAGTTGTTAAGTCAGAGACACATAAAATGAGCTTCATTTGTTTGTGTCATTGGGGAGAGCAGGGAGAGGGAGTCACTAGGTGAGACATTTCATTTAACATCCATCGCAACATGTGACCATAATGGACAGGCTCCATTATGATCCTATCTTGAGAACTACCTGTAATTCCCAGGAATCAAACAGTTCTCCTGTAACGTTAATTCCTACTGTGATGCTGCTGAGTTTCTTAAACCCTTAATTTTTCCCATTTCCATTCATAAACATTAAACATCCATTAAACACTGTCTTTACTTTTTTTTATAGAAAAAGTAAAATGTTACTTTCCAAATAAGACAAGACAGTATCATTAGTGGCACATTTTGCTCCAAGGAGAGTGAAAGTTTGTCCATCACAGAAATGCAATCTGAAATATCCTAACTCTGTTGAACATTTGTAACAATTATTTTTACCTATTTTAGTTGCTCATTCAACTCAATTCAGCTGAATGTATTCACTTTTATTCCAACAGAAGAGTTAAACACATGCTTAATGATACTGAATAGATATTCAATAGCTCAAGCCATACTAAGCTCAATGAAGCTTACACTTTTATAAAATGGGAGAGGAATCTAATGTTCTGAATCCTTTGAAGTGGGTAGTACACAGATATTGGTATGTATAAATCAATCAGTCAACAAATAAATCTGAATCCACTGAAAGCAGCCTGAAGCATGAACTTTAGCTAAACAAAGGCAAGGATTATGTGACACATTAACTCGTGTTAGGATTGGTCCAAGAATGATAGCTAAACTAGAACCAAAAATTAAAATTGAGGGGGAGGGGGGGAGGAAATTGCCAAGGATGGGTGAGAGATTGTGGGCAGGCTGAGAAAGTACTAGGAGGAATCTGGAGCATCCACAGAGTAAAAAAAGTCAAGATGGCAATTTTATGTTTGCCATCTTGACTTTTTTCACCACACCCTGCAGACACTCCTGAGAGAAAAGTCAGATATAAACAATCAAGAGATAAGAGAACAATTTGACAGCAACTTACCTCCTACATACCACTCAATCCACACTGCAAAAACTTGAGAAAAATATTCATATTCTTCAAAGAAGATATACCACTATATTTGGGTGCCTTGGAAAATAGATTGATCCCTTCCTTTCTGTGGCAGCCCCTCAAATATTGGAAGACTGCTATCATGTCTCCCCTGGTCCTTCTCTTCACTAGACTAGCCATGCCCAGTTCCTGCAACCGTTCTTCACATGTTTAGTCTCCAGTCCCCTAATCATCTTGATTGCTCTGTGCTCTTTCAAGAGTCTCAACATCTTTTTTATAGTGCTGTGACCAAAACTAGATGCAGTACTCTAGGTATGGTCTTACTAAGGCTTTATAGTAAGGGTCTTCAAACTTGGTCAATTTAAGACTTGTGGACTTCAACTCCCACAATTCCTGAGCTAACATGAATGGAGGAGGACTTCTAGGAGTTGAAGTCCACAAGTCTTAAAGCTGTCAAGTTTGAAGACCCCTGATTTATAGAGTAGTATTAATACCTGACTTGATGTTGATTGTACCCCTCTGTTAATACAGCTTACATTGCATTGGTTTTTTTGGCTGCCACCGCACACTTCTGGTTCATATTTAGCTGGTTGTCCACTAAGACTCCAAGATCCCTCTCACAGTCACTGCTATTAAGCCTGGTTTCACCCAGTCTATATGTGTACTTTTGGTTTTTCTTGCCTAAATGTAAGACTTTACTTTTCTCTACATTGAATTTCATTTTGTTAGAGAGGGTCCAGTGTTCAAGTCTGTCAAGATCCATCTGGATTTTGAGCCTATCTTCTAGGGTGTTAGCTAATCTTCCTTGTTTGTACTTGCTGTGAAGATTTGACAGGCAGCAATTGTGTGAAGGATCTGCTCAACATTAAAAGTCACATTGATTGGTCCATAAAAGACACTAGTTTGAATTAGGTAATGAAATTGCAATAATATATTATGCAGAGGAGTAGGAGTGATTTATGGAACAAAGATGAATTTGTGACATAGCAATTAAAAAAAAACTAGAATCATAACAGTATTATGAATTCAAATGCTACACATTGAAAAATCAAATGAAGTGTCATTGAATAAGTCTTTTTTGTTTCTTGGAATGTTGTATGAAATGAGACCTCTTGTTCCCAAAGCATTTAGTAAATGCTAAATTCCTATAAATTCAGCTATGAAATAAAATTCTAACCATCAGCAATTAATTCTTCCATCCTATGGTCTGTTCATTTTTCTTCAGGCACTAATGTCAGGTAGGAAATGAAATGCTTTTTCCTGCCTATCCCCTTGATTAATATTTAATTCACTTTTAATAAATCTTTTATATATTTTAATTCACACCTTTTAATTCTATCTTTATTTTCTTGGGGATATGCCTGAATAAAACAATATCTCCTTTCCTTTGGTTAAAACAATCCATTTTTCCACAAAAATGCATTCTAGATACATGTAAGAGTTCTTCTCTGCTACTAAGGTAATGCCTCCAATGTTATATCATCACAGATGGCAGGATTAATGTACCAAAAGCTCTGGTGTGTTCTTTCATTTCAGTTGGTGAACAGTTGGTGTGGAAAAAAAAAAGATTTTATTGCTATTGTTCATGAAATAAGATAAAAGCAGGGAGAACTTGACAGTGAACTTGAAGAAACACACCATGATTACGTTTTTGATTGCTAAAAGGTTCCTCCAATTGAACTTCACCACCAAATGCACATTGTTAATAGTAACAACTGTGTTGGCATGAGTTCTATGCATTGCTGAGCCAAAAATGGAAAGATTATGAACCAAGAAGAGGTGATTTATGGAAGCAGGAAGAAAATGGATGACCTGTAACAGTAACCAATGAGTTTCGTATGAAAAAAGCTAAATAACCAATTAAGGACAATCAGATAACCCAAATGGAAATTTCTTGGCATTTCACAGAAACATGCAGGTCAAAATATTGATGCTCTTAATATCAGAAGATTTATGCAAAATAGGTTCCTTTACATGCTGACAGCAGAGATTTAAAATTTTAAAGTTTATATTTTCCAGTAATTGTTGTCATGCGACAAAAATAAAGGGTTTTTTTAAAAAACATTGTGACAGTTGACAAAACAAGGTCTCCTCATTATGAAACCAAAATGAAGCATCAGTCCATGAAATATTGTCATAATACTATATCTACAAGGGGGGGAAAAAAATCAAAATTTAGGCTTCTGCAGGAAGATTCATAGTTAGATTTTTGGAATGCATATGATGTTATTCACATGGATTTTTTGAACCTGATACCTCCATCTACCCAGAGCACTGGATTGCAGCATGCAAAATATTGAAACAATGACTAGAGCTTGGAAAAACCCAAAGGAAATTGTGGCAATACTCGACTTCACACCTCACAAGATATCCAAGAGGCAAATGTAAAATTGGATCTCCAGTCTTGTCCCATCAGCCATACAGTCCAGACTTGGCACCATGCAACTTCCACTTTTTTTCTCAGAATTGAATGAATACTGTCAGGGGCTTCTGCTTGACTTGAATGAAGAGACAGAAAGGACTGTCAGGACTGTGTTGAAGAGAAATAACATGGAGTTCTTTCATGATGAAACATGTCTGTCATTGGCAGAAATGTATAGCATGAATTCATTTTGTGCACCAATTGTACTCATTCCTGGGCCAGGACAGGAGGCCTGGCTCATAGTAAGGTGTTCTGTCCCACCTGCATCCACAGATGAAACTTCAAATTATATAGTTCAAATACTTTACGTAAACAAAACCAGAGGCAGAAGATTCAATTGCTCTGTTATCACAGTCCTTTGGCAATCCTCCTAGAATCTGTCTGGCAATTCTGTAAAGTCCGTAACTCACAACGCAGTAAATCAGACACAAGTCGTTCCAAGGCAAGATTCACTTTGTTTCCAGCAAATATTTCAAAGTCGTGCGCTCCCTTATATCCTCTAAGAAAGGGCGTGTCAGTCTCATTAATTAATCCTTTGCTGGACGTCTCTTTTCTAATTGAGATTGACGTCTCAATCTTCTCCTAGTTCTGGCATCCTTCCAGCATCCGGCAGTTTCATCTCCGCTTGAAACCTCCGACACACTCTCCTGGTTAACAGTTAACTCCTGAGGTTCAATTAGGAAAGTAGTTTCAGGGGAGAGAGTGGCCTCTGAATGTTCCAATAAATCAGGCTCATATCTCGAATCCAACTCCTCTCCCTGTACTTGACATCCCTCCAAGTCACTTAATAATGCAGGCTCAAATCTCAGTGCCAGATCGTCTTCCTCGCTCGAACCCACATCTGCTGACTGATCAGGTTCAAGTCTCGGAGTCACAACAGTAAGGTATGAGACACTTCCTGATTAGATTACTGCAACGTGCTCTACGTAAGACTGCCCTTTAAAGCAGTGGTCCCCAACCTTTTTTGTGCCGCGGCCCAGTACCGGCATCACAAAATCATCCGTGGCCCGGTACCAGCATTAGCACACATGGCAAGGTGAGCCGAGCGACCGGCCAGCCAGCCGTCCCCCGCTTCTCCCCGCCACCTTCAACTCCTCCTTTGTACCTGTGTCAATGGGCTTCGTGACAGCTTTGGGACAGTCACTCGGCTTGCCTTGCCTTGGGTGCTGAAAGAATCCTCGTGCCTTAGTTTTGTTCGAAGCCGCCTCCCCCCCCTCGATGAAACTAAGGCGCGAGGATTCTTTCAGCACCCAAACGCCGCTTTCTACACAGAAAAGCTCACCGGAAGCACTTTTTCATCAAAACAAGATGGCGGCACCTAGCAAACCGGTGGCCCGGTAGAAATTGTTCCACAGACTGGTACCGGTCCGGGGACCAGTGGTTGGGGATCCCTGCTTTAAAGTATATAGCAGCCTTTGCAATTCTAGGTGTCCCAATGATTCACCTGTTTTATAGCACTGTTGCATGAGCTGCCCTTGCTCCCAGTTGCCCTCTGGGTATAATTTAAGGTATTAGTTATTGCCTTTAAAGCATGGCACAGGGCCATGCTATTTGTGGGACTGCCTTTTGACAATGGCAACTGTCTAACCTTGTAGGTAAGATATGGTAGTGTGCTCTAAATCCCTTCCCTTAAATGCTTTTCATCTGATGGAATCTGTTTTTAACATAACTTTTAGTGGTGGTTATTTGTCACCTAGGATGAGAGAGGAAGAGGAGGGAAGGAGGGAGAGAGAGAGTTAGTTAGTTAGTTAGTTAGTCAGTTAGCTAGTTAGTTCCAAGGCATTTCTAGCAAACTGAAGACAGATCTGTAAAAACAGATCAGATGTAAACAGCAAACACTAAACAACCATGAGTTTTCTTGCAACCTCTCGGGATAAGGAGGATGGGAGATCACTCACATGTGCTTCAGATGGCTATTCCTCATAAGGAGACCACAGGTCAGTGGTTTTCCATGCATTTGAATGCCAGAAGATGATAGAAGTAGTCATCTAGTTTGCAGTTGAGGCTTTTTAAAGTAAAACTAGATTTGCAAATTTTACTTTCTAATCACTTTCAGAATTTGCCTTTTTTTTTAACTATTAGAAACCTTTGGAGCAAGACATCCAAAATTTCTTCACTGAGTAAGCTAATCTTCAATTCTGAACAAAAGAAAAAAAATAGAACTTAAGAGCTTAAGAACTCAAGCAATTTGAAATAAACAGCATATCTTGATCTAAGAAAGTTATAAATGGATAAATGACTGATTTTTACTGTAAATTAACTTTGAATTAACTGTAAAATAATAATAACCTATAAAAATCATCATAGGAAACAGATTGTGAGTCATCACAACAGATAAGTGATGATTTTATAAAGCGGACACTAGAGGGGACTAAAGATTCTTTAAAAAGATTTTTTTTTAAGTGCTATGTCAGTTATGTAATCTTTTCCTGATCCTAGCAGATCTGAAGTGATACATGTTTGGAGACTTGAATCATTCCTGATTTTGGAACCAAGCAGAGCAATGAGACTAAAGAGCAATAAGAAAAAAGTGTGATGCAAGGTAGGAATAGCTGAAACTCTTTTGGAATCAATAAATTTCCCATTGAAATATACTGAACTGGAAGATATTTCAAAACTTCCTTCCTAATTTTGTGTCTGTCTGTGTGTGTCTCTTTGTGTGTAAATGTATGTATGTATGTACCGTATGCATGCATGCATGTAAGTATGTATAAGAGAAAGACAGAGTTAATGGGAAATTATATTCACAATTCACACACCGCTTTTTTTCCTGTGTCCCTCCATACAAGAACCAGCCATTTAACGATGGCAGTGTTAATGTCACCTTATCCCTAAATCCCAAAATTACAAAACAGTAATTTGAAAAAAAAAATCCTGTGTACTAAACCCATAAAACACTGCTCACCAACAGCTATAACATGAAAAGGAAAATGGGGAATTGGAGGGCAGAATCCTAAAAGCGCCACAGGCAATTAAACATTTAACCTACTTTGGCTGATCTCTGAAAAAATTAAGAAGTATTGAACTTGGGCAGTAAGATGGGTAGATTCAGTTATAGTGGCAATTGGATTGTTGGAAGACCAAGTTAAGATAATCATGGAGAAATATTATTTATATTGTGCTCGCATATACACAAACATTGCACTCATATTCAAAAGAGGACAAGATTTGTACATAAAATTGTTCAGTGAGATGAAAGCTGTACAAATTAACATAAATAAGGGGTGTGTGGCAAGTCACACTATCTTTTGAATGTAACAACTACATGCCCAGATTCTGTTAATTCCTAATGGGGAATTACCTCAACAGATTCCTTTTATAATGTTTAAAGACTCCCCATAATCCTGACCAATATGACCAATCTGTGCCCACCCTTAATCTCTCTAGTAACACTGTTGAATATACAGGAGCTTCTGGGAATTGGGCAGCATATAAATTTTGTTAGTATTATACACACAAAGATATGAAATTATGGATGCCAATTCTCCATCCAGTGTATGTTCTCAAATGCATAAAATTCTTCCCAAGAAGCAAGGACATCATAATGTATCAGGGTAGTATATATGTGTGAATACACAAGTGGTGTGGGCTTTTGTAATTAACAGATGGGTAATTAACAGATGTCAATGCACATATTTTCTAAGAGCCATCCAGGATTTTGTGGTATGGGACCCAGTGTTTATAGCAGAAACTATTGTCACAGTGCAAGACCCTTATCTGGATTCTAACGAGATCTGTGATTGAAAGTACCAATATATGTCCCTTTCTAGGGACACAACTTTTTTTTATATAATTTTTATTTTTTAATAACAAGATAAACATAAGCATACATAACAAGATAAACATAAACATACCACAAAAAACATAAAAATATCCTTCTTCATGAATTTACATACAGTGCATCGATTGGTTTACCACTTTTTTTTGTGCATCCATTTCCTAGTCACTAGTATAATTATATTACATAATAGCTCATATTATCAATCAATAATTGTATAACCTAATATCATCACTAAAAAAAATCATTTATCTTTAATTTTGTTAATTCATATTTTAACGAGATGACTATAGTTTACTTAATTTATTTTGCAATAAATCATAAGATCATACCAAATCTACCTTAATAATGTTTTATAAAGATAGTATCAAGAAAAAAAAATTTTTATGCTAGATCTGAATATTCTATCATTATGTTTTATTATCTAACCATTGATAAAAAAGATCCCAGACTTCATAAAATTGTTTATCTTCTTGTTCTCTGATTTCAAATGTCAATTTACTCATTTCAGCACAATCCAATATTTTCTTAATAGTTTCTTCTTCTGATGGAGTTTTCTTACTCTTCCAGTTCTTAGCAAATACAATCCTAGCCGCTGTTAATATATTTACAATCAAATACTTCAAATTTTTATTATATATATCAGGTAAGATTCCCAATAAAAAAATCTCTGGTTTCAAGTCTATATGTGTCTTTGTCATTTTTTCCAACCATATGGCAAGGTAAGAAAGCCAGAATAAAATTAAAACTTCTGCAAGGGACACAACTTCATTATTTAAAAGGGCAGGAGTTCTTTGTATTCTGCTGTTAGTGCAATATTGGTGCGGTGTTGGGAGTTTTTGGTTCAATGTGTGGAGGATGTGTGTTTGTGTTTATTTTCATGGTCATGATGTGCACTGAAGATGGTGTTTGATTTCGTTGTATGACATGCAATGACAATAAAGTAAACTAAACTTAACTACATTACTCCAGGGATGTCTGCAGGAGAGGTCAAAACAGTCAAGATAGCAATACAACTAGGCAAGTAAAGAATCTTCCCTTTAGCAAGTAAAAAGGCATGAAGCTTCAGTTGCAGAGTTTTAGGCACCATCTTGAATTATTTGATCTCCCCTAGATGTCCTTGGCTCATACATTTGTGAATGGGGTAACATACAGAGATCTGATTGCAAGAATGACTATGATAGACATGTCTGTTATTCACTAAAGATGTTAGAACTCCTCTCCGTAAGTCAAGTTCTCTTACACAAATATACAACAAGCACGTACTTACTGTAAATATGCATTGGCTATTGCATGCAAAGGTCTGTGGGAACAGCAAGATATGTCCTGCTTCAAATGATTTTGCAGAGAATTCAAGTCTTAAATCTTAAGCTGTAACGTGTGAAACTTTCTATTTCAGGGTTTATTATAGCAATAGTACTTAGACTTATCTCCTACTCCATTGTGCTTTACGCTGTCTCTAAGCAGTTTACAGGGTCAGCCCGCTGCCCCTAGTGGTCTAGCTTCTCATTTTACCAACCTTGGAAAGATGGAAGGCTGAGTAGTCAGCCTGAGCCAGTCAGGATCGAATTCTGGGCTTTGGACAGAGTCAGCCTGCAATACTACATTAATCTAACCATGGCTCAGTATTACTTCTATGTAAGCAATTAAAATCAGTTTTAGCACTCAGATTTTCTTTCTTTTATTTTTTTGACATTCTCAGTTCCACCTAATTAATTATATTTCACTATTTTGAATCTGACATCATTTAGCCACATGTTCTGCAGACTTATGTCTGCTTCACTAATATTAATATTGTTATCAGTTTTGACAGAAATCAAAACAACATGCCCATTAGTTTGACATCATTTTTCAGAATACATTACAAAACATTGTCTTCTCTTTAATGTAACCACTATTTTATTTGCATCTACAAATAACAAATTAAAAATATGCTATTTTTCATCTAATGCTTCATAGTAAAACATCTCATATTTCTTTGAGTAAAGCAATTTAACAATTTCCCCTTGACTGGCAATTCATATTATTTTTTTACAGTTCAGTGAATGCATACTGTGGGTAAGTCATTAGTTCTTTGATGTAAAGGTACTTTTTGCTCTGAATAAATTATTGCACTGTAGTTAACTAGCAACGTAATATAAAAATTTATTTTGTTAACAAAGCAACCTAAATGCAAAAAGTTATTTCAATAGCAGATGTTGGGGAAAAAGCATATGAGAATGAACCAGGTAAAGCATTTACACCCGTGGAGCATAAAATATAGTAAATATAGTCATTAAATAATTTAACAGATAATCAGAGTTGGAAGGGACCTTGTAGGTCATCTAGTCCAACCCCCGCCCAAGCGGGAGACCCTACACCATTTCTGACAAATGGCAGTCCAATCTCTCCTTGAAAATCTCAAGTGATGACACTCCCACAACTTCCAAGGACAAAGTGTCCCATTGGTTGATTTTTCTCACTGTCAAAAAGTTTCTCCTTATTTCTTCTCCTTGTTCAGTTTCCATCCATTATTCCTTGTCTGGCCTGCAGGCACTTTAGAAAATAGCTTGACTCCTTCCTCCTCTCTGTGGCAGCCCCTCAAATATTGGAAGACCGCTATCATGTCTCCCCTGGTCCTTCTCTTTACTAGACTAGCCAAGTCCAGTTCCTGTAACCGTTCTTCGTATGTTTTAGTCTCCAGTCCCCTAATCATCCTGGTTACTTTTCTCTGTACTTATTCTAGAGTCTCAAGATTTTTTTTATAATGTGGTGAACAAAACTGGATGCAGTACTCTAAGTGTGGTCTTACTAAGGCTTTATAGAGTGGTATTAGTACCTCCCTTGATCTTGATTGTATCCCTCTGTTAATACAATTTAGGATTGCGTTAACTTTTTTGGTTGCTGCTGCACATGGCTAGCTCATATTTAGCTGGTTGTCCACTAAGATCCCTCTCACAGTTACTGCTATTGAGCCTGGTTTCACCCAGTCTATATGTGTACTTTTGGTTTTTCTTGCCTAATAGAAAATGGAAAGTAGAGCAAAGCCAGTCTGGGAGGGAGGGAAGGAGAGAGGAAGGGAGGGAGAGAGAGAGAGAGAGAGAGAGACCTGATGTATCAGATTGAATGAGGCCTAGTTTAGACTGAGGCCCTTTTCCACATTGAAACATCTTTGCCAGCACATTGAAAGCATCTTTGGCTTCTTTTAAAGGTTTTGTGGACAAAACATGGTCAAGACTATCAGGAAGTTCACAGTTTGTTGAGGCTTTGAACAGGATCCATTGGACCAGATCTCCACCCTAAAAATAACTTTTCCCCAATGTATCACAGTGCCAATTCTGAAGAAGGCAAAACCAAAATGTACTGGTACAAGGAAAACACACACACACACACACACACACACACACACACACACTCCCTTCTAACCCTGCTGGAGCAGGTGATCGGACCAGAGTAGATATCTCATTATCTTTCTCCACTCTCCCTCCCGCCTCCTTTATTTCTTTTTCTTTCTGTCCCTTCCTTCCATCCCCCTTTGTCTGTCCCTTCTTCTTTCTTTCCCTTTTCTCTCTTTTCTTCCTCTCTTTCTCTCTCTCTCTCTTTTCTCTTTCTCTTTCCCTCTCTTAGGCTCACCCTTTTAGATCAGGGGTCACCGAACTTTTGGACCTCAGGGACCACTAAACTCATAATTTTAAATCCTGGAGACCACTAATATGAATTTTGACTGGTAGTTGGTTTCTGGCGTTGGTGGGAAAGAAAGAGAGAGAGATCTGATCCAACCTCTGTCTCTCCCTCTCTCTCTCACACACACAGGCAGGGGTGGGATTTAGACCCCTGATCTATAGCTGTCAAATCTCCAAAAATAGGTCAAGTAGCTCTGGGAGGCCAGTCATAAATTAGAATACTTGCTAAAAAAACTGGCCATTAAGTGAGGACCACTTGTATTTGGTTTGCCAGTCACCTGGCCACGCCCACCCAGTCATGTGACCAGCAAGCCACACCCTCAAATTAGGCCATGCCCACAGAAATTTGAATCCCTCCCCTGGGTGAGAGGCACCGAGGATGAGTTTGTAGCACCCAGAGGGCGGTGGACTTAAAAAGTTTGGGAACCACTGATATACACCTAAGGCCATGTCATTCTTTTTTTTTTCTTTTATATTGACCCATATGCATTCTAGGAGGTTTTCATCTTTGGTTTCATGCATTTCTGTACCAATATAGTGGCCCCCTTTTATGGGATCTGTTTTTTGTTTTGTTTTTTGAATAGTTTGTATCCTTCTACCAGTATGTTCTAATCACGGGTTTCATCCCATCCAGTTTCTGCTATTTCGATTATATCATATCTACCTTCATGTATTCGTAGTTCGAGTTTACCCTGTTTGTTCCCCAGACTTTGTGCATTTGTATATAGGCAGTTGAGATCTTTATGTCTGACACTGTGTTTACTGTTTACATAACCTGTGTTGTGCCTGCCTGCCCCTACTTTCTTGCACCTGTTTGATTAATGCCCATGGTATGGCACTCACTATTAAATGCTTGGTTTTGGTTGACAGCATATCCATCACTAATCAAACAAGTTGGCTTAAAAACTAATATGCCATAAAACATTGAAACAGAGCCCCAGTGTTTGATATTCGAACATAGAATAATAGAGTTGGAAGGGCCTTGAAAGTCTCTAGAGCAACTCTCACCTCAAGCAGGAGACTTAGTAACATTCTTGACAAATGGCTGTCTAGTCTCTTTTTGAAAGTCTTCAACGATGGAGCACCCACAACTTCTGCAGGTAAGCTGTTCCAGTAATGTTCTCACTATCAGAAAATTTATCCTTGGTTCCAGGATGGATCTCTCTTTACTGATCTTCTACCCATCACTTCTTGCCTTGCCCTCAGATGCTTTGGAGAACAACCTTCTCTTCTCTGTGACAACACAAGTAATGGAAGACTACTATCATATCACCCCAACTTCTTCCTTCCTTAATCTAGACATAGCTAGTTTCCTCAGTCATCATATGGTTTAGCCTTAGCATCTTTGTTGGTTTTCTCTATGCTCTTTTTACAATCTCAATAACTTTTCTGTATCTTGGCGACCAGAACTAGATGCAGTATGAAGTAGTTCTATCAGTTCATGTGATCTTGAAAGTATCCCTCAGTGGTGGTCTGAAGTAAGTGGCCTGTTCCATCACTAGCCCCTCCTCCATGGATTTCCCCACTCTAAATAACTTCATCTGCACTTAACAAGGCTCGCTAATCAAATGTGTGGGCGAAAGGAGGAAATTATCCCATTCAAGGTATGAGGTTAACTTCCACGAATCCTCACGTTATGAACAGAATGGGCAGGCTCCATTACATTCATAACTCAAGGACTACCTGTAGTTCCATTGAGGACTACTCTCTGAATACAATTGATCAGCCAGTTACAAATCCATCTGGTGGTGATGGTGTCTATCCCACATTGTTCTATCTTACCAAGAAGTAAGATAGAAAGCTTACCTTACTGAAGTCTAAGAAACTATGAGCCCAACATTTCCCTTATCTATTAATTTAATCACTTTGCCAAAAAAGATAGCAATGTTTGTTTGGTATGATCTGTTTTTGACAAACCCACACTGGTTTACCAAATTACCAAATTACTAAAGCAAGAACTGTGTCCTTCTCAGGTGCCACTTTTTCAAAAGAGCCCTTAGTGAAATATAATTCATCCAATCCTAGTACGTATATTTATGATGATCCAAAGGGCCAGAGGCCTGAAAAGTCTGCACAATGCCTTTTAATGAGCTGTTCTGCAGTACAACCACCTACTTCATCCTATAGAAAATCAATCAGACAGGTGTAAAGGATTGTTTGCCATGCAGGCTTTCAGAATCCCTGTCAGCTAATATCTTAAAAGCATCACACCTGCTAAAAATAGCACAAAATAAAATAAAGAACCCCTTTATTACCCCTACCATATGTTCAAAGTGGCTGCATGATTCATCCATTTTCTTCTCCAAAGCCCTTCACTTTGGAGGGGTCAATATTATATCAAACACAATAGCTTTCATGCTGCTTAGAAAAACAGCTCCTGAACCTGCCCAGACATGGCCACAAGGCAGATGTGTAGTTTCGCAGACTACATTTTGAGCACACAACAAAGCTTCTCTTATAGGTTATACCTTGTGTACATCTGCAGCCATTATGAGAATGAGTCTCTGTTCAGACCTCTTGCACAGCAGGAGCTGAAAGTGTTTTTTATTGTCCTTCAAAAAGGTCCAAATATGGATTGTGGGATATGTTCATTTTTTCATGTATTGGAGAGTTTCCAGCCAAATGTTGCAAAAATGTATTTGAATGGCTAACATCTGTAAACCTCTCTTTTGCTTCTATGCTTGTGAGTGAGCTTATGGTTTATACAAGCCTTTGAAATCTTTTCCCATTGTTTTTTCTCACGGGGATAATTTCTGCCCATGCTTTCAGTAGATAATGGCGGTATGCATGATTCAGGGTTTATAACTGTAACTGGGGGAGGTTTCCACTATTCCCAAGAAGGTTTATTTCTTAATATGCATAATAGGCAATTGTTCCAATCCCATAAAGTCTTTAAAGTAACTTTCTGAGCTAATCATAAACAGAACCTTCAGATTACTTCTCACAGAATCCATCTTTTCTCTGGGATTTGTCACTGATAGCTCACCTTTGAATCACTTCCAGACTCATTCTAAAGGAAGTTTCTGATTACCTTTCAGTGTTGTATTTCCTCCAGCGGATTCCTGCATGGAGTGAGATCATCACAAATTGGAAGCCTTGCTAAAACCCAAGTCAACCTTCATTTGTATTCAAGCCAACGGAAGATTAAAAAGTCATTGCTGAGGGATTCCTATTCACAGGATTAATGTTGGCATAAAACAGCAGCTGGAAATTAATAATGGCAAAGAAAAAGCAAATAGACTTGAGTGAACGGATATGACAATAATACAGTAAAAAGAGGATCTGAATGACAAGGACTTGTTTGCAAGAGGGAAATTACTTTTTCTAGATAACATTCTTTTTTGCACCAAGATTACTTTGGCATAGGAAAAGAAAGCCTTTTAAATTTGCCCTGGCTCTTCCTAAATGTTTCAAATAAGAAAAAGATCTGAGCTAGTTAAAACACATTAGCGATAGATTGGACGCAAATTAAATAGACCAGGAAGCTTCCCAAAAAAAGGTCCAGAAGCAGATTTGGCTATAATTAAAAATCTGCAATTAGCCAACATGTCAGGCAGTCTTGGAGGCTGTTTTGATTCCAGTAAGAATGCTGACACAAAATGAACTTCATTAGTACCCTCGCGTGTTCTGGTTCCAGAAGATCAGAGGGACAATCGTGGATAATGCTACACTCTGAGCTGACAAAAGTTGCTACTTCAGCTTGTGACTTTTGGAATGGATTGCATTCCCTTTTCTGACAGCAAGGTTTGCAGAGTGTCATTCAACTATTTTTTCCCCTTAGCATCTCTCTCTAAATAGAAAAGAAATTCCTAACAATAAGTGCCTGCAAGAGAAATCAGACTGCACTACTGATGACTAACCCAAGCAGATTTGATATTAGATTTATTCAAAAACGTGACTATGCTTTTCAGCAGAAATAAACTTTTATGGGGAAACTCTAGGTTATTTTTTTATGGGCTGAGTGAAAAATAGGTTGAGTAGGTTTGCTAATATACTAGCGCTTAGGAGAAACACCTCAGTGTATTTATGATATATCCAATATTTAAAACATATCTTGTTCAGTGTAAAATTCATACACAGGAATTTGATTGTAAGCAGGCATGTTTTGTTTATTTAAAAATTTATTAGTATTATTCATCAACTTATGGTACCAATATAGTTTATAAATATATAGAACAAATGTAATAGAACTACATACAATGGGTAATATTTACATAGGTAACTGTGTACCTTTAAAAATAAATTTAAAATTTCTCAGAAAAAGTATATGTTTCTACAGATAAGGACAGATAAAGCAAAGTTACTCCCCACACCCACACCCAAATTTAGTCTTTTATTTCCTCTGACTTTTGCTCATCTGTGGCCTTGTGGAGAAGGAAGATTAGCCTTTTCCCTTGGCACAAGCCTCCAGAGTCCATGCTATTGAAGAGGATCGCAGCTCTTGTTTGAAGGACAAGCATTAGTACATATACAGAATAACATATTAACCTAAGCTGTAATTTGTCCAAATCAGGAAGTTAAAGGAATTGACAGAGGAAAACTGGAAGGCTAACATTTGAGCAGAAGGAAATTTCTTAAGTCCAAACTAAGTAATATAATACTGATCTGCAAATAGAAAACGATGCCTCTTCGGAAGCATACGTCTGGAAGAATGTCAATATCATTGCAAAACTAAACTGCCTTCTACAGCCATTAGAGCTATTTTTCTCACTTGTAACTCATAGCATTTTCTAGAGCTGTCAAAAATATCAGAGAGCAGGATAAGGACTATATCAACTCAACAGCATCTGGATGAACTGAAAAGACATAATAATTACATATACATCCCCCAAGCCATCACTGCTGCTTTCTGTTTCTAATTTCTCTCTCTACAAGTCCATCTTGTGATTCAAGATGTAGCTCCCCTTATTCTCTTTCTTGGCGTTTAATTATTTAAAAGTCCTCCTCCTGCTTTACACTGGCTTGCACGTGGCACTCCATGACTTCCATAAAGAGTTGTGCAATTGGTGATTGATATGGACGGACCTCCAAATCCTGGAAAACTTCATCCATAGGACAACTAACATCCGAGTACTTTAGGTACTCATCTCTTTTGGAAATTTCCTTTTGGAAAATGCGGTTTTGATCTGACTGTTTATCCAGATATGAGGGTTGGGGACTTGGCTGAGGCCTTTATGGATTGCCATTGTTTTTTTTATTCTTGGCTGCCATTTCTTTCTCTTTTGATTAGCATTTCCCAATGTTGGCATCTTTCAGATGTGTAGATTACAAATCCTCTAATTCCCAATAGGAATTCCCTATTCAACCACAGTAGGAGTTGATGTCTACACACCTGAAAGTTGCCAAGATGAATTTTTAGGTATTAATGTTTTAATGTTAATGTTTAAATTTTAATTTCTGTTCACCACTCAGAGCTGCTGCTGTATGAGGGCTGGCCATAATAACTTGAGATAGATAGATAGATAGATAGATAGATAGATAGATAGATAGATAGATAGATAGATAGATAGATAGATAGACAGACAGACAGACAGACAAATTGGGAATTTGCATGTCCAGTACAATAAACAAGGACAAGATGCCAGACTTCATTGCCATATGCTCTCTCTTCAGACACAAAGTGGATGAGCTGGAAGACTTAGATTAATATTCCATACACAAATTCATCACCCAAACAATGAATTATACAACCAGCTATATGTTGTGTTACGTAAATGTAAAAAGGAGCCAATTAGAGATATGTGCCTGTTTTTCAAACTTCCCTATTCAGCTTCTTTTAGAGCAAATTGGGGAGATGACAGAATTATCTTTAATTCACTCAAACTTCTGCCAGTGTAACCAGATTTGATGTGTCAAATTAGCAATAAAAGCAACAGCTGTTAATTCTGATTTATAACGAGAAAAACTGAAGAACCTTTGGCACAGACAAGAGAAGGTTCTTAAATAAGGCTCCCCTGGGTGATGAATTTAGAAGAGGGTTCCAGTCTGCATTTAGTATTTTCATACTGTATCATGGCAACAAGATGCCTCCAAGTGTCTGGATATAGGTTAAAAGATTAATTATGGAGGATCCACTTCAAGGAGTGCTAGACACTGCCCAAGCAATAAACAGAAAAGGATTCTGTGAACATTTACCCAATACCCTATCTATATTTATTCTTTGGTTCCAAGTGTAATCTGTTTCACTATTTGTATTCTCATCATCAAATTTGCAGACAGCACCAAGCTGAGGGGGAAGAGCCAACAATTTAGAAGATAGCCTCAAAAATCCAGAAGAATCTTGACGGACCTGAAGACTGGGCTCTATCCAACAAAATACAATTTAGTGGTACTGTAGTCAAGATGGCGACCAGGAGCAAGTATGTCCTGCATAACTTCTGAGTGCTTTGGGAGAATTTGCCTGCCTACTCCCCGCCAAATGATTGCCCAGCCCCAAGGAGCTTACTGGTAGGTTGTTGGACAATGGTGGGAGGCTGGAGGACCCCATCCCCCACTTAGACTCTGATGGGAGGCTGAAGAAACATCCCCGGCTTGAACTCCAGTGAGACACTGGGAATCTCCCATCCTCCCCCCCCCCCCCCCCCCCCCCCACACAATTGCTTGCCTGAAGCTGCCCTATTTTTTTCTATTTTCTCTCCCTAAGGAGAATTTCCTAGGGAAGGAGAGGGAGGAGGAAAAGGAGAAGAAATAACAGAAGGAAAAAGAAGACCACAATCCAGGAATCTTAGGCAGCTGGGAAAATGAAAACTTCTAAAATCACAATTAAGCCTGCAATGGGGAGCAGAGATGTAACTTCTTCTCCCCTTAACAATGAACCAAAATAAATCTCTCTCAAAAATCTTAAACAAGCTCAAAAGTGCATCCATAAGGAAATGTGTTAATGGAGAAAAGACTGGATTTGGAAAGAAAGGAAGACCTTAGCTGTTCCATATAACTGTGTGATCCAATGGTGATAAAAGTAAGGTTTTACATTTAGTCAAGAAAACCCAAATGTACAAGTATAGAATAGATGGTTCCTGGCTCAACAGTTGTAACTGTGAGAAGGATCTAGGAGTCCTAGTGGACAACCACTTGAGGCAGCAGTGTAACAGTTTGCCTCCGGAAGTTGTGAATGTTCCATTATTAGAAGTTGTGAATGTTCCATTATTAGAAGTTTTAAAGAAGAGATTGGATAGCCATTTGGCCATATGGTATAGGTAATCCCTGGTTATGAGCATTCTCTTAGCAAACATTCAAAGTTATGCAATAAGTGCCCCCCAACATGTACAACAAGTCCCAAAATTATGAATATTGCAGCACCGTGGCAGTTGTTCATCCTTACAAACAACCGCAGAGACTCTGCAACATTCACCCCACCTATTTCCCCACCCCCTCACCAGGTCTTCACAGGCACTTCGCTTGTAGAGACTCACTTACCTTGCGAAGATCTCTGCCTTGCAAAGATCTCTCCGTCGTGATGTCTTTGCCTGTCTCATTACTTCATGCTTTTGGTGCATTTGCAGAGAAAGAGGCCTAATGTACCACAAGATCATGCGAGATCAGTACCACGAGATCTCGTGCTGCTGATCTCACTTAATCTCATACTTTAAGCCTCTATTCTCCGCAAATTGAGGCCTGGATGTTTGCAAATGGAGGAAAGGCTTTGGTCATTCAGGCCTTCCTTTCATTTGCCATTGCATTCCTGTGTAGGCTTTGGCAGCTCTTTGCAAAAAGCCATTGTTGGCACCAGCAAAGCTTGGGATGGGTGGATGTCTCCCTCTCTCCGGGCCTTTGAAAATGGCTGCCAAAGCCTATAGGAATGCAATCCTCAAATGGTTTGTTAACAAGAAAGGAGGCTGAAGGTCCTCCTTTCTTGTCACCGGAGGCCTTGTGAAGCACTTCTTTTAAAGATATCCTAAATAAAGTGCCGAGATTAAACTGGATGTGATTACCATTGGAAGATGATCTCAGGACTGTTGGCTCAGTTTCAATTTTGTATTCATGAAAATATTAAAAGAATTGATGGAAAAATATTCAAATATTCAAAAAAATATTCAAATTATGTCATCAAATGTTTTTAACAAATTTCAAATATAAGCACTTCATTCATAAATCATAGCACACAAGTTATACTGGGTCTACAATCTATTGAGTTACCGGGACAATAAATTTATTATTTTCATTCTTAAATAACAAATCTCTTAATAATAAGGATGTGGAGAATCTGTTTCTATTGTCCAGTCATTGATGTATTTAGAAGAAATAGGACATCCAGAATCATTAAAACCTATCTCAAAATTAACAGAGAAACATCAACAGAGGAATAGGATCAAAGTCTCATCAAGTGTTAGTCCCATTTTATACTGCCTTGATAAGACTACACTTGCATCTAGTTCTGGTAACCATGATACAAAAAAGATTTTAAGATTCTGGAAAGAGTGAGGAGATGAGTAACAAAGATAAGAGGTCTAGGGGCTAAACTATACAGTGAATGATTGAGGAAGCTACATTTGTCTAATCTGATGAAGAAAAGGACTGGGGATGATCTGATAGCAGTCTTCCAATATCTGAGGGGCTGATACCGAGAAGGGGAAGTTGATCAATTCTACAAAGCCCCTGAGGGCAGGACAAGAAGCAGTGGATGAAAGCTCATCAGAGAAAGATCCAATCTAGAACTAAGGAGAAATTTCCTGTCAGTGAGAACAATTAATCACCGGAATGGCTTACTTCCAGAAATGGGTGCTCCATTGCTCGAGGTTTCCAAGAAGAAACTGGACAGTCATTTGGCCAAAATGATATAGGGCAGAAGTGTCAAACACAAGGCCCTTGAGGTGCTTAAATCTAGCCCACAGGGCTGGCCTGGAACTATCGAAAGACCAACCCACTGTATGCACTACCACCCCAGCACCTCATTTTCACATTCCATGGCCTTCTGCAGCACCCTGCCAGCCAAAAACAGGATGAAATGGGTCAAAAATAGGCCAAAAATTGGCTGAGAAATAGCCCAAAATTGGCTGGAAACAGGTTGGAAAATGTATTGAAATGGGCTGAAAACAGGCCAAAAAACCAGCCCAAAAATGGGATAAAAATGGGCCAAATGGCAGGCTGGAAACAGGCCAGAAAATGGCCAGCAGAATGCTCCAGAAGGCCATGGGGGGGTAAAAACAAGGTGGAGGGGTCTGCGCACCCCGTTTTGGCCAGCAGGGTGCTACAGGAGGCATCCATGTCCCCCCCGCCACCCACCCCCACCAGTTGGTGGAGGAGAACTACAATGCTGATCCAGCCCTCAAAGAAATCCAGTTTGGCCCCTCTGGTATAGGGTCTTCTACTTGAGTAGGGGGTTGGACTAGAAGACCCCCTAAGGTCCCTTGCACCCCTCTTATTCTATGTTCTATACATCTGCAAGAGGTATACAGTGCTTCAAGTGAGTGCTGGGTGTATTGATTGTTACTCAGAATCATCCTGAAAACTCTGAAGATTTCTCTGAAGGAGAAATATCTTTAAGAAAAACTAAATGGCTGTTGATTAAAAGATAATTTTAAGATCAATATTTCCATTCAACCTTAGCAATAGCTTCAGGCAAATTTTAATTGAAAAATCAAAGCAGAGGAGTTTATTTTTTATTATTGTTTAATGTGTTTGATGTATACAGGTGGGGGGAAGGAGATTAAGGGAATACTCAAAGACAAATAGGTTAAAGAAAAGCAAAAACCTTTGTTACATATAGAAAATCATTCAACCTAATTGTTAAGCAAATTATTAAATTATTAAATCTGGACTATGCAGAACAAAAAAAAAATATTTTCACTGCATTGATGGAAAGCCTGTTCATAAACAGAGTACAGGTCAAGCATGCAAGATGTTAAATCTGAGGACTGCTATTTTCCAACATCGAAGTAACATTTTTGCTGTCCACATACTTTTGTTTTCTTATCTCATGTGATTATAATTTCTTTGGATTATTATTTCTTATTCCTTCACTGTGCTTTGCATAATGTTGTTTACCCTAAAAGTGAAGAGCATGACGGGTATGTATGTAAGTTTCAAAGGAAGCCTGATTACTGACAAGGGATGTGAATATACTACTTCTATTTTAAGCTGACTGATTGAACTGGAAATATTATAGATGCTGAAATTACATTTCATGTTTATTTATTATTTCAAACATTCATTTATACTTTGAAATAATAGAAAATACTTGTAGCTCAGTATTAGATTTTGGGCATGGTTTGCTCTATGAATACGTAAGAAACTAGACAATTTGAATGACCAATCAACAGGAGATCCGATCAGCTGCTCAGAATTTAAACATAGCTCCAAATGAACAAGCAATCATATGACCAACTGACCAAACTGGCACACAAGACATTTATATGCTGAGGAGAATAGGACAAGAAAATCCCGATGATTATGTTACCTAGTGTCAGATCCGCGTATCTGTCTTTTCTTCAGTGGAAGAAGAGAAGACGGGGGGAGACTGATAAAGAAATCCTTTCTTGATATAACCCGAATATATTTAATCTTATATTGAATTTGTATAACCCACACATGATACAGTGGAGGGAGGAAACCCAGATGGCCGGAACCTATCACCTCTGAGAGGCACAGCCAGGAGATGAGAAGATCATAAAAATTCCACAGTGCGATGTGTCCTGAGAACCTCTGGAAAAGTTTGTTCTGAAAAGGGGGTGGGGGGAAATTAAGTATTCCCTGAGAAACTGTGAAAAAGATTGTTTCTACAAAAGGGGTGGGGGAGAATTAACATACTGGCTTTTGTTTCACTAAATACACATCGAGATAAGGGGAGGGGTTCTAAATTATCTTATCGATCCCTGTATGCCTGAGAGACCTTAGACGCTGCTTTGAACTCCTACATGAATTGTCTCTTCTCAATAAAGGATTCATTTTGACACGGTTGGTTTTCAGAAGTTCATTCTTGTTAATTGAATGGGAAAAAAATTCTGTAGCCTGATACCTAGTCTGGTAACAAAACGTTCATTAACTAAACTGAAATAAGCTTGGAGAGCAAACCACAGCCAAAATTCATTTGTACTGTTAAAACTAGACTGTGAGTAGTCCATTATCATATTTCAGGAATTCCATGTCCACTGAACAGCAATTAGAATAACTCTCTCTTAAACTATCAGAGGAAAAGGATTCACATGCAGCCCATGTAGCTCTGCTTGGTCAAATCCATACAGATTTTTTAAAAAAACTTTTTCAGATCAATGAAGATTTGGAGTCCAAATGCTGCAAAATACTTAAATATGATAGCAGGGTTTTCCTTACTCAGAATACATCCTAACAAAGCTGAATTTTGAGACCATAAAGGAAAAAAGGAAAAATAACATTGCTGTAGCTAAGTCTGAAAAAGAGCTGGTGCAATTTTGTAGTGAAGGATATGTGAGGCTGTGAAAGCTTTCCTAGCCTATAAACCTTCAAGCCATAAACTCAGTATTTATGATTTCAGGCTATCACTGTGTGCCATTCTCATCTATCACAAATAACCTCAAGCATCTACCAGTAATGTGATAAATAACTTAGTATTAATTCAATAATAATTTCATTTTATAAATAGGTTTTTATGCTACCACTTGCTGTTTAATTAAAACTGGCTTTTTTCCAGCAGTTGAATTAAATTTGGAATACATATGATAGAAAACCTGTTGCTGAAAACTTTGGATGGAGGTTTGCTTTTCTCTGTTTAATATTCCTCCTCCTTCCAGATAAATAAATTCATAACCAAATTTGCACAAGAACATTATAATTTAAAGTCCAATCATGTTTATCCAGATAGAAGCTCAACTGGTATGGCTGTCTAAACAAATATGTAAAAGACTTCAGATAATAATATTCTTCCTGAACCCACCCCCGCCTTTAAAGAACTATAAACTCTAACAATTCAGAGCATTCCTCAAAAAATTACACTGTCCGGAACTCCTTGTAAGAAGACTGGGCTAATTGACATAAACAATACTTAAACCAGAGCTTCTTCCTTGGCAACAGGGTTGTTCTCTGGGGAAGTCTAGGATTTGAAATCCACACATCTGAAAACTGCCGAGTTTGAGAAACTCTGACTTAAGTCATGAAATTATCAAATTAGAAAGCTTGTCCTCATATTGATTTGTTTTGGGAAATCATTTCTGAGTACTATAAGAGGAATGTTGTAACAGTCCTTTAACAAAGATTTGTGGTTCAAAAATGTAGGAATGCTCTCCAAATACTACCTGCCCCCATCAAATCTTCTTCAAACTCTTCTGATAGGTAAACACAGTGATAAAGTTCCTCATTCCCAAGAAGTGACAGCTAAGTATACAATTCAGAGATAAGAAACAATCTATTATTATCAAGAAAAAACATAGGAATCAAAGAAGGCATGTCACAACATGCTTCTAAGAATATGCCCTCACTGAATTGAATGGATGTACAATTCATGGCCATAAGGCCACATGCTACTTTCAGAGGTTTGGGGCAAAAATCCAGAGTGCCATATTAAACCAAAGCATTTCTTAATTTAACTAATCTCAAAAGAGTTGGCCAAATGTTAAATGGAATTTTCAGTTGGACAGCAACTCCACCCAAGAGGATAGTGGTGCAACTGGATAGTCAGTGCTGCAAACCTGAGACACAGATTGAAAAAGACTGAGTCTGTTTGGAGCTGAATCTAATTACCCCCAAATTTGAGGTTTAAAATGTACATGATATGCTCCTACCTTTATACCAAGTAGGGGGTGGATATAGGACCAGGAATGAGGCACCATATCCCCCTTAAAGTAGCAGTAGTAATAGTAATAGTAATAATGTATTTATGCCGCTTCTTAGGTTGTTCAGCTTCCAGTAGCCCTGCAAGCCTATGCCCTGGTTGCTCAGCTATGAGACCCGTGGCCTGTAGCCCACTTGTCGATGGATGCCCAAGTTCCCCAACACCTGAAGCAGTCCTTGTTAACCCGGGCGACAACTGAGCCGGTATAGGCTTCGTTTGGTTGGGTTTCACCATGATTCCTTGAATGGGATGTTGGGTGCACTCAGTCCTGCTCCTCAGCCGAGATCACTCTGGCATGGTTGGACTTGCTGGTGGTTTGCACTACCGCCAGCACAGCTCTCAGCTTCATTGAAGCAGTTAAGCCCCCCCCCCCCCCGCCACATCAAGGCGGCACCCCTGATGACCCCAAAGGTAGACTCTGCAAAGAAGCGGATGAAACCATTGATCACATACTGAGCTGTTGCAAGACAATCGCTCAGACTGACACAAACACAGTTGCTCAGATGATCCACTGGAACTTGTGTCACAACTATGATCTGCCTATAGCAAAAAACTGGTGGGATCATAAGCCTGAGAAAGTGGTCTAAAATAAGCATGCAAAACTACTGTGGGATTTCCAAATACAGACTAACAAAGTTTTGAAACACAATACCCTGGATATCATGATTGTGGAGAAGAAAAACGTGTGGATGGTGACAGCAGAATTGATGAGAAACAACTTGAAATCACTAGATACCAGGACTTGAAAATTGAACTGCAGAGACTCTGGAATAATAATAATAATAATAATAATAATAATAATAATAATAATAATAATAATAATAA
>NW_020769378.1:1556516-1609771 GCF_900518735.1 Pseudonaja textilis
TATATATATATGTGTGTGTGTGTGTGTGTGTGTGTGTGTGTGTGTCTGTGTGTCTGTGTGTGTGTGTGTCTGTGTGTGTGTCTGTGTGTGTATGTATGTATATGTATATGTATATGTATATGTATATGTATATGTGGTATTCAGCTTTGTTTGGGTAAACTTAAGAAAAAAACTTAAGAAGATAGATAGATAGATAGATAGATAGATAGATAGATAGATAGATAGATAGATAGATAGATAGATAGATACATAGATAGATAGATAGATACATAGATAGATAGAGATAGAGAGATAGAGATAGAGATAGAGATAGATAGATAGATAGATAGATAGATAGATAGATAGATAGATAGATAGAGATATAGTTATAGTTATAGATATAGATATAGATATAGATATATTCTTAAGTTTTCGCAGGTACTTACATGTATGGTATTCAGCTTTGCTCGGGTATTTTCCCACTATAGTTGTGCTTTCAAAGTTGTAGCAACGTTTCGGCAGAATCTCATCTGTCATCATCAGGCTTCTGTATTGTGTTCATCTGTGAGTAAGATTTACACAGCCATTTCAGTTTTAAATTTGGGGCTAGCCTACTGCTGTGCCGGAATGTTTTTTTCTTCATCCTGATTGGTTGGGAGTCTAGGTCTGTGTTTATTGGTCTTGGAGTTTGCTGTGTTCTGCTTGATTGGTGTTTCTAATATCTTCTGTCTGTTTTGTGGCTCTTTTTGTATCTTGATTGGCTGGCAACATGGTGTTCCTTTATTGGAGGCCTTTAGTGCAGTTTGGCTCCAAGTAAATGGCCCGCTATCATTTGTTAGGAAGCTAGGTTTCATCTGGGTGCCTGGTTGGGGTGTGTTTGAGCTGGAGGTATCAGGGGCGATCTGTTTGTGCCCAGGTGTTTGCCTGGCTTGTGGTGTGGAGATTTTTTTGTTTGTAAGTGCAGGCTTCCAGATAATTGACAGTCTGGTGGAGTCATCTCTTCTATTCATGCTTTCAGGTCTTTTTTCAATCTCTATCGCTTCTCTGATAATTCTGTGGCTGAGGTTTTCTATAGTGGGCCAGGGATCACCGGTGGGCCAGGGATCACCGGTGGCCCACCAGTGGTCTAGGGACCACCGCTGGGCCAGGGACCACCAATGGGCCAGGGACCACCAGTGGCCCAGCAGTGGGCCAAGGACCACCGGTGGGCCAGGCCACTTTTGTACCATCACTCCACATTTCCACACACCTGATTCCAGTTTAAAAATAAACATGCACACTGTAAATAATACATTTATAATTCATGTAATTTGGTTCTGCATCTGCTTTGTTGTGAATGCTTTTTACTCTACTCATCTTTTTAGAGAGTTCTATAATTTAAAAACTATTCTCTTTGGATATCATTCCTTAAAAGCAATACCAATGCCTGCTAAATGCTTCATTAACCTTTGCACTGCAAAAACTCACAGCACAGCATTAGACTTTAAGATAATGTGGGATTTGTGCCCCCAGATCCCCCATGTCAGTAGTTACAAAGGTGGCAAGAAATATTTGGAGTCATGTTCCCCTGCTCACAGTTATTATAGCTAACTCAATACCAAATGTGGTCTAAAGTGTTTATTCAGTGTTACGGTTACCAGATATTTGCCAACCATTTTGTATCTGCCCATTATCTTAGGTAGCTCCAGGATGTTGAAACAGAACATAAGTCTCTAACCACTGCACAAATCAGTTTCACAGCCCTTCTATTAAGGTAGGGGTATGATAACGGTAGCTTGCAGACACTATCTCTTAATCTGGGGAAATGGATTCAGAAATTTATTTGGAATGTGTGACCGCAAAAAAGTAATGTTAGTCATATTAATAGCTCAGTGTAGCCGCTGATAACTCAGCTGAAAAAAACCTCTGTGTGTTTCTGTGTGTTTCTGAGGCCTGTTCATTTCAGGATCCACAAGAATAACATCTGCTTTTCCCACTGAAATGAACAGTAAAGGTTTGCAGGCAGACACTTCATGGGAGCAAACACTATTGTTTCCTAGATTTTAATTGCAAAGATGTCTAGCTAATTAACTTTGATTCACCACCACCCCACCTCAAAAAAAAAAAGCCAACAACACAACGTACCTGCTTGGATGGAGAACACAAAGAAATCCAATAGTACTCAATCATACGGGGAAGTTTTAATACTTCAATGAAAGCAGCACTGGCCCAACTGCACCGGCCAACTACTTCTGCATGGTTGCCAAGCAACTGAACTGTCAGGAGTAGAAGACTGATTCAAAGGAGACTGTTTAAAAAAATTAATAAGTGAGTATCTCCTGAACTTCCTCAAACCTGCAGTTTTAAATCTTTGAAGAAAAATAGCTTCTCAAAAAACAAACAAACCAAAAGCAGGCATATCCCAATGCAAAATAAAACTGGCTTTAAATATGTATAAGTTATATGTGAAATATGTAAACTGAGATAACTGTTGCCTTGAAAGTCAGACTCCCTGAGTTTGGCATTCAGCTGATAAGGATCCCTGAATATGAAAGGGACAAATTTATCTTCTCACAGAGGCTTCTTTGCCTTCCCAATAATCACCCAGTAATTCAGGCAAAGCAAAAAGCATTTATTAAGGAGAGTTGTGTTTTTAAAGGATACAGAAGCAAGTTATTCATACCTGTGGTGTATGTGATACATCAGAAAGTGATGTATCACAAATGATCAAACAGTAAAAGACACTGATTGCATGTGAGACTTGAACAATAGAAAATATTGGCAAATTGATGGGTTATATTATTCTTTCCCAGCTGGATTCATATTTTTCTTAAAATGTGCAGGTGTATTTAAGGACTTTCTGAATATGCCCTCTGTTGCTTAGGACTGAAAAGACAAATACTTGCATACCAAAATAAATAGTTTTGGCTAAGAAGAAAAAAAAAATGTTTTCCTGAAATTAAAGAAGAGGCCTAGAATGCCATTTTTAAAATGCTTAATATCACCTTTTAACATGCTAATAATAAAGCCTAAAATTCCAAGCAAGGAGTCCATCCATCTCATGAATTATGAGGTGAATCACCCACTCCCTGTTTGTGTGGATGGTGGTTTAGCTAAAATGAGCATAAATTCCCTTCTATGATCATTTTTAAAAATGCCTTATTTATAATTGAATTATTTAATCCAGCAACTTCACAATGATAAATATTGACCATGGGGGTATCTGCAGAGTGGAGGTTACGTCAAAAAAAGTCAGTATGGCAGTCATAGTTCTGTGAAAACACGTCTCCTCTTTTATGAGGGAAGGAATCCCATAGTTATGGCCACCATGTTAATTTTTCTGACCTCTTCTGTGCAGTCACTCCTGCAATTTATTCAGGTTTTGAATAGTGTTAGGAAGTACTTATTACAAGTTAAATAAATGCCATTTTAGAAGGAAGGGAAAGCACTTTGCTATTATAGAGAAGCAAGAGTTCAACCAGATTAGAAAGGAATGCAAAGACAAATGTTATAGAAAAAGCATGACAATTAAAATGAGAGAAATTATTAAGAAAGTAAAACCTGACAATCTTAGAACTGGACATGCACATACAAATTGTTTACACCTGCTTTGCCCTCTCGCAAATGACTTATTAAGAACCATTTGTCTCTTCCACTCCAGTGGAAAAGGTTAATGGTTAGTGCATTGGACCAGGAGTTGGGAGACTTCCTTTTTCTTGTATGCAAAGTGATGGGTGGCCTCCGAATAACCTTGGGCTAATCATCAAGCTGGTTTAAAACCCAAATACTTGGTTGCATTGTGCACTGTTAGCTGCATATGCAACATGTTAGCAGGCAAATGCAGCACAAAAAAGCAGTCTTGATAACCATGTCAGACAAACATTTAAAAAAAACACTCCTTTTGCATTAATAAATATGAATAAAATCTATTAGCCAAGTGTTAATTCACATAATTTGCTTAAAATTATCTTCCTCTTTAGAATAAATTCTGTATATTTCATAATTACTTAAATATTATCAAAATCTTAACAATCCTAGCGTCTTGGACAATGTCTCTTGATGCCTAATGAATCAAAGACAAGCTAATTAATCAAAACAGGCTGACAGGCTTAATTTTAAATTGTTTCATTTCACTTCCTCTGCAAACAGCACTTAAGACTAAATTAATTTTAAATAAAATTATTTTTATTTCTCAATATACATATATTGACAAGAATAATGAATCCTTTGGAAAGTGAATGGCTATGAGTCAGAAGCCTCTAGATCAGCCTAAACATTGACTGACAGAAGGCAAAGAGAGAAGAATGGGTTTATTGACTTGGAATGAGTCAGGGCCTAAAAGTGATCTGCTGATCAAATAAATAAAATACAACAATAGAAATATGTGCTGTCCAGCTGACTACAGCAGACAGAGGAGGAAGAACATGATTTTTTTTTTAAAAAAATCCCACATTATAACAGAATTCTAACTCAATAGGAAGATCACCTCCTAAAATAGCCTACTATAAAAATGTAAGGAAAATCAAAGGAAAGAGCCGTAAACAAACTCACTGTGCCTCCACGATAGGAACAGAAGGCTGCATGCATCAGCACAACTGAAAGAGAGGTGGAATATTCCAATGGGAAGAAAATGGCACAATTCTGCACAAGTATGAAGGAATGTAGAAGGAGGAGTGCGGGGAGTGAGTCTGACCAAAGATTACTATGTTCTGAGAAAGAAGGAATTGTGAAGAAAAAGAAAATATCCCTGTCTTGATTTTCCTTAGTATAAAGTGGAAGAGAATGAAACCCATGCAAGCTTTCAGCATTCTGTGATTTTATTTAGCCACAAGAAAGCTGTTATTGGAATCTAGGAATGTTTGTTCTTGACCTGGTCTACCTTTAAGGGCTGACATTGAAGCCAACAGCATCCCTGGGGGGGGGGAGAGATTGTGCGGGTCAGAGAGGTCAAGGTGGTGACTGCAAACCCACACTGAAACCCTGCCCCTTTATAACACACACATTATTTGTGTGATACATAGAAACATAGAGGACAGAATTTTAGGCTGTCACAGCTATGAACGTGGCTTTTTGAGTGTTCTGCAGACGCCCCAGATTGTGGCATTTGCCTCACCGTTTTTCAGCAGCGTTTTGTGTTTGCTGATTTTTAAGCTTTACTCGGGATAGACCAGACAGCCGAGTCTGCCATTTTTAATTTTCCAAACTGGCCCTGTCCCCTGTGGGAGTGCCACAAAATCAATCTGGAATAAACAGAAGATCCCATTTAGAGAAAAGTCACTTATTCCTGAATCCCACCAGTCAAATTACCGGTACTTGTCAGTAAAACTTAACAGACATTCTCTTTAAGAAAACACACAAACCCTTTGCTTTCATATGGCTGCTACTATTATCTAGTTAACCCTGAACATGTTTCACTTTGGACCTGAAAAATCTGAGCTTGAATCCCTGTTCAAATCAGGAAGAACAAAAATTTGGTAGCGGGGGAAGGAAGCTTGTTTAAGGGAACGGCAACTGCCCTTCATCATATTTTTTCTGCTAGCCTTCGAATAATGGATAACATCAGGGGTTAATAACATTCATTTCTAATTCCTCTGAAAAAGGATGAAAATCTGAATAAGCCTCCTATAAATTAACTTTTTGAAAATTTTATTCACAACCTCCCGAATGGCACAAAGATCAAGAGGAAAACGGAGCAAAAGAGAGAGACGCTTAAAATAACAGAGACAGGAACAGTGTTGATCAGATGCTTATTAAAACATTTCAGTGTCACCATCAAGAGTGCCCGGACTTTCAACACATATTCCTTCACAGATAAGTAATTATCATGGATGTGGAGTTCCAATAGAAGTATCAGGGGGAAAAGAAGGTTATTTCCAGCTTAATTAGCATTGGCACTTCACTTTTTCACTTTATCTATTATTTCTCTATTCTATTCTTTCTAAAGTTTACTGTGGACATTAGTAAGAGAAAAAAAAGGAAAAGAATACTATTAATACTGCCCCCAAAAAATAAAGAAAAAGGAAGATCTGATATCAGCTAAGGTTTTATAAAGAATACAGCAATGTCCATCAATTGATAGATTTGCCATCACTCTCTTCCATTGCTATCACTTCTAACTGTCCTGGATGTTGAATGGAAATACCTGTTCAATATTTAGCTGAAACTGCCCAAATTTAACATTTTTCTTTCATTTGTAATTCTATGGCCTGTCAATAGAAAATTCTTCAATCTCCCACATCACACAGGTTTCTGTATCAAACTCACTTTTCTTTTCAGTAATCGTACCAGTGTTCTTTGAAAGCAACAGCCAAAAATATTTCACACACACAAACACACACACCATTATTTGTGATGTATGCTTACTCCAACTATTCACTAAGCAAATTTTCTTATCTGGAAAACCACCCTAGAAATGTATTGGGGTAATTACATTTTTGTATATGACCACACTACGTTTGCATGCAATGCATGTAAGTATAGTGTGTTTATTCAGAAGGATTTGCATAATCAGCCTCCAAGACATGCACTTAAAGTGGTTGCTTTACTTCAAAATCTCAAGGGACAAGAACAGGAAGGGTTCAAACGGATGAGCCAGCGGCCTTAATCACTTCAGAATGGAGAAAGAACAAGTTCTTTGGTCTCCCAGTATAGAAGGCTGGCCCAAAATCTGCTCCGAGAATGTCCTTCAGATGTCTCTCAGTTGTGCTTTTAAACTTTCCTTATTGTTGAAAGTAACGGAGAGTGCTAATACTATAGTTGTTTTCCGTTATGTGTTTGTTCATCAGTTTAACACCGTATTGTTCAAACTTGGCAACTTGAAGATATGAAGATATTCCCCTTCTGGCTGGGGAATTCTGGGAGTTGAAATCCACATGTGGACATGTTTGAAAGACGTTGCTTTGAAGCCTTCCCAACTGCTCATTCTTCCAGTCTATAAAATGTCCAATTTGAGAAGCTGCGTCTTGAGTTCCACTAGAAATCAAAGAAGTGGGAGAAGCAAGCGTGGCCACAGACCATTGGAGAGATGATTGGAGTGTGTGCTGTACAGATTTCTCAGTCACATTTATATTTATAGGAATTCAGGGATGTCACCTTTTACCTATGAGAATTTCATTATAACGTTCTTCTCATCAGGAAGACAATTTCGACACAAAATCGATTTTTAATTTAAGAAAAACACTGAATGAGAATTGGTGGGGGGAAAAAAATGCTCCATAGCACAAATGCCTGCTTGGCATACTCTACAGGAATATTGATCATGTTCTGAATTATAATCAGTCTTTAAAGGCGTGTCAGAAGATCCAGTTACAGATAGTCCTCGACTTACAACTGAGCCCAAAATTTCCATTGCTAAGCAAGACAATTGTTAAATGAGTTTTGCCCCCATTTTATGACCTTTCTTGCCACAGTTGTTAAGTGAATCACTGCAGTTATTAAGCTAGTGACATGGTTGTTAAGTGAATCTGGCTTCCCCGTTGACTTTGCTTGTCAGAGGTTCACAAAAGGTGATCGCACAATTCCAGGACTCTGCAGCCATCATAAATACACGCCGGTTGCCAAGCGTCCAAATTTTGATCCCATGACTATGGGTATGTTTGCAACAGTGGTAAGTGAGGAAAATGGTCATAAGTCACTTATACCTTTGAATGGTCACCCCACAAATCGTTGTAGGACTATCTATATTCCCTTTATCAAGGAAATATTAGATAACTTTAATGTGGCTTTATTGTGGTTGGTTTTTGTTTTGTGCTTTTAAGTCCTGGTGACTGCCTGGATAAGGACCTGTAGTTTTCTTGGCAAGGTTTTTTAGATGTGGTTAGCTATTGCTTCCTTCCTAGGGCTTAAAGAGAGCGACTAGCCCAGTGATGGCTAACCTTTTTGGCACCAAGTGCCCAAAGTGTGCACATGCGCAAAATGCAACACGTGCATGTACCCCATGCATGCATCCCATCCCCACGCATACATGCATGACCCCCCCCGCTATGCATGCATGTGTGATCCCCCCACATCCCCACACATGTGGGCATGACCCCATGCATGCATCCTGCCCGCCCACCCCCCGTGCATGCGTGCATGACTCCCATGCATGCGTCCTCCCATGCTTATGCGGCAGAGCTGAACTGAGCTGCACAGTGGAGCTGAGCTGGGATGATGGCTCGCATGCCCAGAGAGAGGGCTCTGCTTGCCACCTCTGGCACGCATGCCTAGGTTCGCCATCATGGGGCTAGTCCAATGTCACCACCTGGCTTTGTGCCTAAGGTAAGATTAGAACTCATAATATCCCCTGTCTAGACTAGTGCCTTAATCACTACACCAAATTCCAACAAAATGCAATTCAGTGGTGAGAAAAGTAAGATTTTACACCTAGGCAAGAAAAACCAAATGCACAGGTATAGAACAGGACCTGGCTCAGTAGCCATAACCGTGAGAAGGTTCTAAAGGTCAAACTATATATTAATAAAACTGAAGAAAGGTCAGTAAGGTACAAAATATATTTTACCAGATGTATTTTCCTCAAATTGGGCCTGTATCTCTCTTACTTCAAGGAAAGTTGTGTTTATGAAAATAAAACTTGTTTCTGTGGCTGTCAGAATTTCAAGTGACTATAATAAGTCCAATGTTCTACACAATTAACCAGTTTATTTAAAGAACCAATAGTTGGTATTTTCATTATGGCAAAATGTGATGGGTTTGGGGTTTATTTGTTTTTTGGACCAAGTCCAAAATCATGACTTCCCAAGAATTATTTGAAGCCAAAAAAAAAAAAAAATAGATATACACTGGAAGACTGAGAAACTCAATTCAGCATATTATGAACTGCTGAAAAAATTGAAGCAGTTCAGAACTCTTCCTCAGAGTCATTTTTCTTACTGCAACTTCCTGATATCTACTAAGGGAAAGTTTTTCAGCTGACTGTTTCAAAATAAAAGTGTATTGCCTATGTCCCTAAAGGTACAATTCTAAACTCCCATTTATCTCCTCATAGTTTCATTGATTTCTCGATGCTCATTTAAAGTTGCTCCAGAAAGGAATTCCTATTTCAGGTACTAGCTGTGCTTTCAGAAGAGCTATAATATTCCCAGAGTGCACTGATCAACCCCTGACTGGACTTAAGCAAGATCACACACAGAGACAGAGTGTGGTTTTAATGAAGAATTATCGCTTTATACATTTCTGTAATGTTTTCACTGATGCCTTGAATACTGTATAAGGGAGGATGCAGAAAGTTTCTTCTCGTTTCATTTGAGATTATTGTTTTAAGTTAAAAGTTTTTGAAAGCCATAGAGATAGATAACTTTTTAGAGGAAAAAGACAAGCTATAGATTTATCTAGAAATTAAAATATTACAGGTAGTCCTTGCTTAGAAACTTATTTAGTGACCATTCACAATTATGAAGGTGATGAAAAACTTTTTGGCCAATCCTCACATTTATGACCTTGGCAGGTCTACGAAAAAAAGAAAGCTGGAGTAAGATCATTAGCACAGTCACACTTAGTGACTACTTCATTTAATGACAAAGCTGTCGGTCCCAAATATGGTTGATAAAGGACTATCTATTGTGTATATCCAGCATATAAAACCAAGGAAGAACTGATTAAAAACCAACTACTGTAAAATAAGTTTAAGGCACTCCTTTGACCAGATATATTATTAAGATGTTATTTCCAATTTTACTGACTTTGTTACTTTACTGATGAAAAAACCTCTGAAGTTCCTTCCAACTCTATTATTCTATGTTCTATGTTCCACTGAAATCAGAATGTAGGAAGTGCACTGCAGAAACCCTTTGTTATGTATCTGCTTCATAAAGTTGGTAATGGCACAGATCTTGATTCAGGGTTAAAAAATTGTTTCATTTCACTTCTTTTAAAACATTTGCTTGTGGAAAAAAAAGATTTGGGTAATACTTTACCAATCAATTCTGTTACCTGTTAGAAACCAGGTTGAAGAATTGAAACATGGAGAAAGATATTGATTTCCAAAAGAGCATGATGGGATTTCTGATCTTCCTAGAAGAATAGAATAGAATAGAATAGAATAGAATAGAATAGAATAGAATAGAATAGAATAGAATAGAATAGAATAGAATAGAATAGAATAGAATACAACTTCTTTATTGGCCAAGTGTGATCGGACACACAAGGAATTTGTCTTGGTGCAAATGCCCCCAGTGTACATAAAAGAAAAGATACATTCATCAAGAGTCAAGAATCATCAGGTACAACACTTAATAATAGTCCCAGGGTACAATGAGCAATCAAATCATACTAGGAAACAGTCAATATAAATAGTAAGGATACAAGAGACAAAGTTACAGTCATACAGTCACAAGTGGGAAGGGATGGGTGATAAGGAATGAAGAGAAGATTAATAGTAATAGTAATGCAGACTTAGTAAATAGTTGGACAGTGTTGAGGGAAATATTTGTTTAGCAGAGTGATGGCATTCAGGAAAAAATGTTCTTCTGTCTAGTTGTTCTGGTGTGCAGTGCTCTACAGCATTGTTTTGAGGGAAAGAGTTGAAACAGTTTATAATGCCCTCATTGCCCTAAAATGATTTCCCATAGTTAGGGTTTTGGGATTAAATCTGCTGGAAGTAGCTATTGCTAGTTTGACTGTTTGGGAATAATAGTATTAGCATATTTGGAAATTATATTAGGGAAGGCTCATCTAACCTGGCCTTATACTGCACTAAAAGTTCTAGTGAACACTTTCAGGAAAGCCCAACGGTTCTTTTCAGGTCTTTGCCACCATCTATTCTGGAGCCTCATCAAGTTCATCCAGACTGTTTCATGAACAGGTCAGAATCCCCTTGTACACAATCATAAGTCCAGCAATGGTCAAGAAAATTGACAGGCACCCCCAGGCTTCCGGTTTGGGTTTCTTCAGAGACAGACCGAAATCTGCAATCGTGCACGTTTTCGATCTGTGCTCGCTGCTGGAGTACCCCGATCCTTTGGATTAGGGGCTGAAGCCACCCCGTAGAGGTGGTGAAGAGGGGGGAGATTGCTAGCCAAGTGGAGGGGAGCCGCATCTCTCCTCCTTGGCTGGTCTAAACTCCCTTTCCCAAAGGCAGTTGCAGTGGTGGTCAGAAATGGCCACCTCAAAGAAGAACCCAACTGGATAAGATTGTGCAGGATGAAGACAAAGAGGAAAGCAGGACAGACCAGGCTAAACAACAGAGAACATCTAAGCAAGGTTGTTGAGGTAATTCCATGTTAGGAGAATGAGCGCATACAGGGAGACAAATTTGAGAGTAGTGTTTGACTAATACACACACAGCATAAAGATACACTGTACAGTAAATGTAGGGTTTTATATTCAATAAAGGTTTAAGCAAAGTTCAAAATAGGCAGTCCAAAGTCATTCACAGGTTAAATCAGTCAGTTTTCAATCCAGAGATAATCCAATAACAAATTCCAGTGTCAAAAACAGTTCAGTATCAGACTTACATCAAATCCAGGAATATCAGTCAATTAGGAAAAATGGAGGAATAGTAATACTTTTCAACAGAAGGAAACAGAGATATACTTTCCTCTGAGACTCAGACTAAGACAAACCAGGTTTCTGGCTCCATCTTAAGGCCGTTTGAGAAACCACACCTAATTACAGTTTTGCATTTTCTTAAACATACAGTTTTAAAATGTTTGTCCTGATTTATATATTTCTAACCCAAATACCTGTTATGTGACTTGTATTCCTAACAAAGGTACCCTGAATCTAAAAGTACTTAGAGGGATACTTCTGAAAGAAGATTTTTAAATGGTGAAGGAGAGAGAAAAGGAGGTTAAAAACCCCTTTTAAAAAACCTTTATATTGACAATTACAAATGGTATGGAAAGAAATTTATGTTAATCTATTTTGACACTGATAGGCAACTTTGAGCTGAAATCTAAGTGTCAAAAGGAGAATAAAGATTTTTTGGGGGGGGGGGTCATTTTAAAGCCCAAAAAAGGAGAAGAGTGGAAGCAAAAGGGCGGAACTTGGAATCATGGAAAAATGGAGTCCACCTGGAAAAATAAAGAGGATTAACAGTGGAACTTTAAAAGACTCCCAAGGATACATTGTAACTGAAACCTGATTAAAAGATACAGTAACCCACAGAAAGGAAAAGTAAAGGAAAGAAACATGAAGGAACAGTCTGGGATCATTTGGTGATTTTTTAAAAAAGCTTTTGGCATTGTTTCTTTTTCTGTTTTTACTTAAAGTCAATTGGGTGGTTGTTCAAAAGTGTTTAAAATGGCATCACTCCTGGAGGAACTGAAGATGAGTCTTAAAAAAAAGAAAGAAGATGCAGAAAGGGGAGGAAGATCCTTTGGCTTCATATTTGAATTTTTTGAAATGAAGATTCTGAACTATGAAAAGGAAAAGGAAAAGCTCCAAGAACAAGAAGAAGGACGGGACAAAGAAGAAGCCATTTTCAATGATCAAATAATGCAAAGTGTGGTAAAAAGGGGGGAAAGAGGGGGGGAAAGGAGTTAAAAGTTTGAGATCAAAGGGAACAGCCCAAAAGAAAAATAGTCTGAAAAAGAAGTATTACAGCAAGGAGAAGCAGAAAAGAAAACCACAGAAGGGAAAATTAGAGAGAGAAGGGTATAAAAAAGGGGATGAGAAAAAGGGGGGAAAGATAGAAAGGGAAAGAACTTATGAGGGACAAAAGCAGGAAATAAAGAAAAAGGGGAAACGTACTAGGATTAAAGGTATTTGCTCAGCTAGAAAACACAGAGACAATGGCTAAATTAAGTTAAAAGTGAGGATTCTGCAAAGGTACAAAAGATAGTGTTGTGACAGTAGAATACTGTAATGAGTTAGAAATGAAATAAGTAAATGATCTATGAGATAAAATTGTATTGTTAGGTAATGGTATGTTTATTTATAATTAATGCAATAATAAAGAAGGGAGGGAAACATTGTAATTGTTTCTAAAGATTGATAAAATATTGAAGAGAAATGTGAAAGATATATAAGGAGATTTATACCAGTTACTAGAATGATTTTGAATAATTATTTTGCTTATTAAAAATAAATAATTTATAAGATAAAACTGTATGACTATCCAATGGTATGCTTGTTAATAATTAACATAATGATGAAGAAGGGAGGGAAATATTATAATTGTTCTCAAAGATTGATAAATACTGAAAAGAAACGTGAAAGATTTACAAGGCTCATACCATTGGACATAAAAATGAAAATAATAAGGTCATTAAAATGTATCCTTCAAAAGCCAAGCGCAACCCCTTTTTAGTTATGCCTAAAAGCTCATGAACCCTTTATTTTTAATCCCCAAACACAGTATTTTATTGAAAACTGTGAAACTTTTTAAAAATATCAGATATTTCATAATACAAGCATTCTTATTAAGCTCTGCATTGTGCACAACTATTTGCCAAAAGTTCTAGAAACCTGGTTGTTAATAGTTGCTTGCATTATGAAGGGAACCACATGTGATCAGCGATTGAAAGGAATCCCATTAATAGATCAACATTAGTCAACTGTTTCAGAAAGCTTCCCTGGAAACTCCAAAGTTCTTAAGAACTTTATCAATAGTTCTGGGGGGCGGAATCTAGAAAATGTACAATGAAAGGCTTATTTCAAACCCTTGCTGTCAAAAGAGGGCACTTATATGTTACCCTTGACACCATAAGGCACATGGAAAAGTACATGTGAACTTTTCTTTTCACATTCTTTTCTTTTCACATCCCTCAAGTAATGTACACAATACAATTTTTCCCACTTTACAAGGTAAGATGATTTCAAGTGTTATGCAAGAAATCTATTTTGTATTTTCTATTATATATTGTATACATTTATGCTCCCACTGTGATTTTACCTCTCCAAAATAACTCAGCTGAAAAGTAAACAATCGGAAAAGAAATATATGTATATTACATAAAGTTTCTCTGTATAGAGATATAGGTTGACACAAGTTCAAATGAAAGAGATAATTTTAAATGTAGTACTTAAATGAAACATTTTACAGAGAGTGTACAGTATTTCAAAATAAAAGTTTAATTAGTTTAGTTCAGTGTAGTAATATCTAATTACAACAAAATAAATATTCACTACTAGAATGCATCGGATCACAGAGACTGGTAAAAATGAGAAAAACTGGTGACATTGTTAAATCACAGTTAAGAATGGCCATAAAATGTACCTTTTAAAAATACATTTCTTCTTTGATTCTTAGATAAGCAGACATTGGCCAAGTGACAGAAATATGACTAAATAAGATATTGCAGAGATACTTTGACTATTGGAAGCATCATTTCACTTGCATAACATCAATGTACACATCAGTAAAGATAGCGACACAATAACATTTTATGATTTTGAAGAGAAGACAGTGAGAATTCAGATTATCTTTTCGTAAATGTGTCAGGCATAAGATGTGATCTTAAAGCTATCTTAAAGCTATGAAAGGAAACCACTTCAGCTTTCTGCTAAAAATCTCAGATCCAGAGAGCTTCCAAAACATTTAACCCACCATTTCAAAATGCATGAGTAATCTGGTTGTGAGAGAATTACCAAGATCACTGTATTGTTATCTTTGAAACAATTTTGCCTATTATAACCTATAGCAAAATTGGATTTTGCCCAAAAAGGAAGAAACATATCGTTGATGTATTTATTTGTTTTTATTTATTGTATTTATTATATTTGAATCCCACCTTTATTAGCTTATAAATAACTAAAGGCAGTGAATGTACCTATTACACCTTCCTCCTCCTATTTTCCTCAGAACAATTCTGCAAGGGAGGTTGAGTTGAAGGAGTTTTTATGCCTAAAGAGAGAGTAGAACTTCTACTTCCTAGGCCAGCACATTTGCCACATCTGATTCAATGGTGGCATTCAAACAGTTTTACCACTGGTTCAATGGGCGTGGCTTGGTGGGTGCGCTTTATGTGTGTGCACACCCTTTGCGTGCATCCACGTGCCAAACATACACTTTGCACGGGCACAGAGGCATTTGCATAGGCGCAGAGGCGTTTCTACTCGCCTCCTGCAAGACTGCAATCTCCTGGTCAGCAGCTGCTACGCGGCACTCTACTGTGCCGCACAAAGCAGTTGTGCTTCAAAAGCAGAGGAAAAAGGTGAGTATGGGAGCCAGGCTGGGCGAGTGGGCCCAACAACTGAGCAGCAGAGAGAACCAGTTTGCTCTGCGCTGCACATCGGCGCTACTGGCTTGGCAGAACCACGTCGAACTGGTAGAATACCACCCCTGATCAGATTGGCTCTTTGATGGCTTTGATTTTTAGATAAAAACCCTCATGAAGACATACATCTCAAAGGAAGCTTGACAGTTTACTTCAAGCACACTGAATATATCTGATAACTGATTAAGATATACAAAGATTATTTGAATATAAAACAATTGCTCTGAAATGAACATTAATGGGGTTTTAGTGTTAAGTCTTGCCTTAAGCAGCATTTGCTAATAAGTCTGGTGAAAAAATTGTTCAGTCACAGTTTAGCTTCCATAGCACATATACATTTTAGGTTAGATTCCACATGGTATTCTCTCCTTTACCTTCTAAGTTATTTATTATTTCAAATACATTAATCTTTTCAGCTAATCGTAGAAACTGATCTTAATCTTTTTTAGTACAATTCTCATAATTCATTTTAGGTACATTCTTAATTTCATTTAATTTAATTAACATTCTTATAATAGTTTCCCATTTTTACATTTGTTCCAAATATATCTATATATAGTTTAACCATCATTCTTAAAAAAATAATCAAATAGAAAAAAAATCAGTTCCAATCATTCCATTTTTTAAAATCTATGTTTTTAGACCTCGTTATACATTACCTTGCAGAATCCCCTTTCTTATTCTTTATCTACCCATTATCTCTAGGTCTTCTAGCCATGTAGCTTCTTTTCATTTTTTATTTTGCTTTCTACGTCCCCTTCTTTTCTGGTCCTTGCCCTTATTCCCCTTTTCCTTTATTTTTCCCCTCCATTTCTGACTCCAATTTTTATCCCCTTCCCTCTTTTGAGCTTTCTCCTGTAATTCCATTTTCTTCTGTTTCCTTTTTCTTTGTCTGACTTTCCAAACAATTACCTCTTCAATTATCTCCTCAAATCTCCAAGTTTTAATTTCCATGCTTTCCCCCCCTTGTTTTAATGTTCATTGCCCCCATTTGTTCATTAAGGCTGACCTCTTATTTAATTAACTCCTCCCCTTCTCAATCTCCTTGTTCTTCTTTGTTCTCTAACATCGCCATTTCTAATATTTTTAAAGCAATACTGCATATTTCCACTCTTTCACATCGGTATGAAATGTTTTAGGGATGGCATACAATGCTATCCAAAATTATAAAAGCAGACAAATCATATAATAATAAATGTTGGAAATGCAATATATACATTTTTGCTCTATGTGGTTTGTGCTGTATGTAAAAAGTTTTCAATAATATTGAAAAGAAAGTCTCTTTTGAATATATGTTATTGGGAAATATTTAATCAATTAAAGAATTTTAATTTTACATTCTGTTAAATTTATAAACAATTTTTTTTATAAAATAAATCAAATAAATTTAATTTTATAAAATAATTTACTGTTTATTTTCCATCCAGTATGCCTTTTTTTTCTTTTGTGCAGTCATTTATTTTATTCTTTCAGCTTTGAAAATAATTTTTAAAAAAACTATTCTTTAGCTGAAGTATGGTAGGTTTAGGCACGCAAAAGAATCCCAGGTTCAGAGCCAATATAGTAATAAATGATTAAAACTCTTGTGTCTGTTTTAACCTTCAATTGGGTGAATTGGGTGAAACTATGGGGCAACAGATACAGAATCAATGTACCTTAAATGCAGGAGTGGGATTCAACCGGTGTTACTACCGGTTCGGTGATTATGTTTTGCACGCACATACACACTTCATGCCTGACGCACGTGTAAAAAACCTTAAGCTGTGCTACCTGGACAGCTGAAAAGTGCTAAAAAAGCAGGAAATAAAGGACAGGTCAGAGCCCAGGTGGGCGGGTGGGCCAAACAGAAGCAAACCCAGAACTGGTTTGGTGTCTGCTGCTCTTCGGAGCTACTGGTTCTGTAGAGCCAGGCAGAACCAGTAGCATCCCACCCTTGGTTAAATGGGTTGACTGAAAGACTGGATCCAAAGTCCATGACTTCAAAAGGATTGAAATTTGGCAAAATTGTGGTAAGGTAAGTGGCTGGTGAGAGATCATAGAAGGGGTGAGGAGGCACAAAGCGGTGCAATGGAGCCGCTGTGTGGTGGTTTCAGGTGTAGGAGCGTAGGTTGCAAGAAAAGTACCACATAGGTCAAGGAGGGGGAGAAGGGGGACACGAGAGTTACCATATGAATCAGGGAGGGTACACAGCGGTAATGAGAGGCACAGTGGTGCTCAAGAGATGTTGCACGAGTCAAGGAGGATGCATGTCAGTGGGAGCTGGGGAGGATTGCACAGGGGTGCGAATGGGTGCCTAAGGAAGCAAGGAATGTCTGATGAGAATAAGGGAAGGTGTATGGGGATGTACAAATATAGATAAGTAAATATCTCTGAAAGGACGAGCCAAAGGATCATGGATTACCTAGTAACATTAAATTGATATGCTGCCCAACTTCCTGCTTGCCCCTCTGTGTGGTTAGAAAGAACTCGTGTAGCATATTGGAATCCAAAGAATGTGAGTAGAAAAGCAAGCATGACAAACTAAGAAGCAGCTGAATTTAGTCATATGAAACTAAGATTCTCTGGTTTTTTATTCATGCATCATTGCATTAAAAGAAATAGAGAGAGAGATGTAAGCTACACCCACATGTAGCTAAATAGGTTTTAAAGTATAGTTCAATATTAAAATGGATGTAAAATATTTTTTTAAAAAAATCTAACAGTTCTAACCAGGAAGAGAAATGAAATGTCAACCCTAAATACCTACTTTGTCTGATTTGAGATTTTGGTGAAGCAATGTATTAATTTTACATTTCATCCATTCTCTGACACTGATGCTTTGAACAATTGAAGCTAAGTGTCTAAATTTGCCTGTCATTTTCTTCCCTCTGGATATTTTAAACACTGACTTTACACACATACACACATACACAATTTCTTTTCACTCCTTTTTATTAAAAATGTGTATAGTGTTGACTATAGAGGCCTATGAATTTCCAACTGTTTTTTAAACTAAGATCAAATAATAAAATCTGTTGCATCTCAACAACTGGATTTTTTTTTTCAAGTTCATTTTCTCTTTATGAGATACAAAGTCAAAGCCAGACTGTCTTCAGGTTATTGAGAGATTTAATATTAATACTGATAGGAGATCCATCCTCACACATCTAAGAATACATTCGCCATTCCCAAGCCCACTTCTTCAACTGCAAACCACTGATGTGTATAACTGGTCAATTACCCACTACCCAAAACATTTTTCTGTAGAGGCATCAATGTATATGTGTGTGAGTGGGTCTGTGGGTGGATTTACATTGTATGTGTATACAGGAGGGTCATTTATGTAAAAATGGTAGTACAACACCCTGTCTTGTATTACAGGATAGCAATGTATGTGATGTACATAAAAAAAGAATGGAATTTGTATTGCCTGGCTGCAGTAGTGCTGTTGATATCCACCCATCCCACAGAAGGCTCTGTTTTCTATTAGAGACTGATACATCAGCACGTTCTTCTGTGTCAAGGAAGAAAGCAGAACCCGCCCCACTGTTCCAAGAGACAATCAGCAAAAGAATTTACAGAATTCCTGGCTTTACAGATATACTAATAAATGGGGTATGAAAGTACATATATGCCCCGTATATCCAAGATTCTGTAATCGAAAATTATTTTTCCTCTTGATAAATTTAGTTAACGAAGCTCTGTGAGAATCTAACCTTATTGATTGTGAACAGTTTTTGCAGGGTTGATATAACCATATGTATCTTAGTACAGTACAGTACTAATGTCTCTCCAAGACTGCTTTGTGAGCCTATTACATTCAAGTAAAGAGAAGCTCTTGGTTATCCCACACATTTGTGGCATTAGGAATGTTAAATGACAAGAGAAATGTCAAGAGCTTCCTCCATAATAGCCTCCAGTTTATGGAAAAGCCTTCCCTTAGATCAGGGGTGTCACTCTAGGCCCAGGAACCAGATCCAGCCCACAGGGTACTTAGATCTGACCCGCGGGGCTACCCTGGAAACAGTGAAGGTCCGGTCCATGGAGCTTCTGCCAGCAAAAACAGGCTCCCAAGCTCCGTTTTCGCTTGCCACGACCTCCTGAAACCCTCTGCCAGTGAAAATGGAGCTCGGGAGGGCCGAGCTCCGTTTTCACTGGCAGAGGGTTACAGGAGGCCATGATAGCCAAGAGCGAAGCTTAGCAGCCCGTTTGGCTGGCAGAGTGCTTGGGACACCACAGGCGCCCCTGACATGAGTGATGTCAAGTTGGCCATGCCCAACCTGACCACGCCCACCGGGGGCGTTAAACACAACCCTGATTCAGCCCTCAATGAAATTGAGTTTGACACCCCTGCCTTAGATCAATGTTTCCCAAGGTTAGCCATTTTAAGATATGTGGACAACTCCCAGAACACCCCGTAAGCAAGGTATTCTGGGAGCTAAACTCTAACCATCTTAAAATGCCTCATATCAGGAAAAACTGCCTTAGATATTACATTTTTCTGTACAATACAGACCTGAAGGCAGTGAAGCTGTGGTGCAAATCCTTTGAAGATCCACGGTCATCTTAGACAGGATATTTGATATGAATTTTAGTACAGGATAAGATTGTTATCCAATTATATTTCTTATAGGTTCACTTAATATAGATATCTTTATGCTTACCACCACAGTCATTTTAATGCTGTATGTTACAGGGATGCTATTGTATGTTTACATAGATATTTTATCCTTTTTCTAAAAAGAATTTTATGTTTATGCTGCCATTATAGATATTTGATTATTTCAAGTGGTTGTGAGTTCAAATTGATTCAGCATCATAAAAATTCAATAAATGAATGTTAAAATCTCTCCAAGTCTGATCAAACATAATAACATTCAAAGCAATTTGCAACATTTTAAAAAAGATAAGAGATTAATGGCTCTGTAGTTATGGTGGAGTCCTACCCACCATTTTCCATTCATAAGATTAGAGCAGTTGTTATCATATAACGTTGTTCACAGTTTGCCTTCCTTCTAGTAATCAAATGTCAGGTTTATTTCATTTCTTTGTTTATTAGTATGGATTGTACACAGGAAAATGTCTTTATTGCGATAATAGTAATATGCAGTTGCTCAAGAGACTTTTCCTGGTCACCCTAATAGGATTAACTTGAATACTTCTTCCAGACTGTTTGGTCTTTCCTCTTATGATGGTTCTCATTTATAACACTATAGAATTAAGCAAGTCCTTTGGGTAAGTCCAAAGCTCTTTTATATTCTGTGTTTATATTTCTGGTTAGTAAGAAAAAATCTATTACAGCATGCTATAAAAACAATCCACTTTGCCTAGTCTCTTTAATAATGAATATATTTTGTCCATAATCTAAACATTCAGTTACTTCTTATCCCATATTGCTTCTACTTGGATACAGATAGTATCCCTCTATTTGTCCTGACTAGTATTCTGTCATCAAATTAAGTGTTCCTTGAGAAATAGTGCATTTGCTGTTTCCCCTGTCATTTGCCTTAAAGTTAGCTTATTACTAGAAAATTATATACTACCTCATGTGTCTTACCAATGATGGTGGTGGAGGAGGCAAAGATAGTAATCTACTCCATTAATTAGAACTGCACATTTAACTTTAGGGAACTGTTGATAATAAAGGTGAGACTATATAAATAAAATATGAAAGTATGAGACATATTCAATAGTACCAAGTAATAACACCTTTCCTAAGTGGCAGATGAAAGGAAAGGCTCCTATAAAAGGAAAAATAACATATATTGATAAAACTCTGGCTATCCTCCCAAATTCTTTGGAATTCAACATGCAGAAAGATGTTACAGAGGTACTGAGACCATGTAGTTTGAACAAAAGCATTTCCTAAAACTCGGTACAGTAGCACTTTAGAGCGATGCTTTCTCCAAAATTATTCTCTGCTTCTGTCGGAGTGGGAGAGGCCATATGGACAATAGAAGGCCTGCCTTTTTCTGTGGTGGCCCTAAACCATATAGTGCCCCTAGATGAGCACATTGTATACACAGGTTTTTAAGATATATATTGATAATTGCTGACCACCCATCTTATTATTTACATTTTCTATATGGATTTGGAGGCTGGAGGTCAATCGTTATGTTATTTATCTAAATTTGTTATCTTATTTTTATTATTTTTATAAATAACTCAAGGCAGTGAGCATACGTAATGCACCTTCCTCCTCATATTTTCCCTGTATTCTGTATGCTACTCAGAGTTATTCTGAGTTTGTGATATAAACATTTTGTAAACCAAAGCAGGTAAATGAAGTAGTGAGCTTAGTTAAATGTCCCATACCTGTCTACCTGGTACTGTTTCTTTTTCTAGAATCCAGAGATTTTTGTGCTTCTATAACTTTGGGGATTTGGAAGAATATTGGCCATTCCCAAGCACTGTAGCTTTCAAGCTTCTGGTATTATGATTTCCTTCTAGTAGAAGTGGATTCAAAAGAATAGATGTATTCTGCCAAAAGTTTATTCAACTGCTGGTTGGATTCATTATTTATCTCATTTCATTTCTATTACACCACAATCAGTTTTATATTTAGGACTGTGAGCTTGAACTTTAATACAGTACTTCTACATTTACCTAGAAAGCAGTTTACACGAGGCATTATCCCCAAAAAGTTTCAGAAACATCCAGAACTCAGTGAACCTACCCATTCCAGACTCCTCCACTTGTTCAGGAATCTAAATTAAAGCATCCAAGGCAGAAGACCATTTGAAAACATCCAAGGGAGGTAAGCTTACCATGACCCAGAAAAAATTAAAATTGCTTTTAACTTTCAGTCAGGATCTGCCTTCCATGATTTCTCATTCCCTTTTTCTGAAAATGTGACAGTTTCTCTGATCACTCCTTAAAAGTGTGATGCCCAGAAATAATATGTAGACTTCTGGGTGGGAGGTACTGAGATTTCCACAGTATGGTCTCAGCCATTCCACTACTTCTAGAAGCAACCTTAGCCCCAAATCTAGCTTCAGGAACCTCAGGCTGAAAGGCCTTTGAAGAAAAAACAAAAAGCATTGTGAGAAGTTTTATATCCAGATATATTTTATTATTTATACTGTTTTCAACTTCCCTTAAAATATTAACAGAATCCACAATGGTCTGATAACCAGCATCTCTGTTAGATAATTGACAATCAAGCTGAAACTAAATTAATCAGCTCAAATTAGCAAACTTCTTCAAACCTCTAAATAAGTTATCTAAACCTAATCCACATATCAAAGGATAAGGTCTGCAAGCAGTTAATTAAATTAGGTCTCCCAGAGCAACTTCATGTTGCCAAGAAGAAACACACACACACACAATCAGTACCTAGACACTTCACCCTGGACAAGCTCCCCCTATAAAAATCTGCTGCTATACTCCATTTCTTTTTGCTTTTAGGAATACATATTTCTTCTTTCCTCAAAGCTGTCTGGATCTCATTTTTATTTATTCTTGCACAGCCCCAGCTCAAGTTGGAACCTAAAATTATTCTTCTGACAGCATGTTACAATTTTCCTTAACTATCCTGTTCAATCTCTTTTTTAGGAGTGACTGTTTCAAAGAAACATTCAGATTATCTTACTTCTATCATACTTTTAAACAGAAAAATATTCTATGCCTTTCAGAGCTGTGCTTGCTCGTTGTATGTCTAGATTAGATTAAAACTTCCCCCTTATTTACAGAGGAATGTATTCATAGAAGGTATATTAGCATAATCTAATCTGTTTTAGGTTTCTGGCATCTGATTTACTGATTTATACTTTCAAGCCTTCAAAGTAAAGCTTTTTTACTTATAACATCACATATTTTTTCAAGTTGAAAAGGAAAGCTTTCCCAAGATAAGAACCTGGTAATTTCCTTTCACAACTATTAAGAGAAAAGCAAAATCATAAAGCACTACAATCACACTATTGAATCAATGCAAAACAAATTGTATTTTTATATTCCTGGATACATTTGCTATGTCTAACTTTTCAATGTTTTCTAGAAACTCTTGAAATTCAATTTAAGGGTTTTCAATTACTTTCAGTAATAGGTAATTAATTCTATCAAAGCCAACCAGGCCACTTAATAATTTTAGTAAAATATGCTTCTAAGCCATGCCTGCAAGAAAGCCACTTCATTCTTTCTCCTACCTCACCCTCTACACAATATTTCTGGTTGCTTCTATTTCTATTAAAACAATTTGTGAAAGCAAAATATATTACTTCACCATACAAAGTAGCTTTGCAAGTGAGAAATTTCATTCTCAGTGGTAAGCCCAAAATGCAAAACATTATACCACTGAGATCAGTAAAGAGAAATTAATCCAAAGCTTAGAAAATTCAGGAAAATACACAGTCATTTCCAACCTGCTGGCGCCCAAGTTTTCAATACAAGCCATAACAATTTTATATAAATCATGACATAATCAGACAAATGAGACAAATATATTTTGCAACACTTGCGCTCAAAGGGAGGTCAAAATGTGCATGGAAACATGTGTAGGAAGGGGCTTTGAGTAGATTAGATTAGATTAGATTAGATTAGATTAGATTAGATTAGATTAGATTAGAAGAGTTGGAAGGAACCTTGGAGGTCCTCTATCCAACACCAACACCCTGCCCAAGCAGGAGACTCTACACCATTATAGTTATGGTTGCCAGTTTGAATTTCCCACCCTGCAGATACTTCCAGCATAGTGGTGGGATTCAGCCAGTTCATACCACTTCGGGAGAACTGGTTGTTAACTTTCTGAGCAGTTTGGTGAACTGGTTGTTGGGAAAAAATCATTAGGCCAGAGAACCGGTTGGTAAATTATTTGAATCCCACCACTGCCTCCATTACTCACAATATAATATTGAGACAGCAATATTCACGGGCTTGCATAGAGCCAAATAAATATCAGGGTGAAAGCACTGTGTATAAGTAGATGGAATTTACAAAGGATCAAACCAACTGCAAATATCTACCTCTGTTAGACATGGACTTACTGGGCAATGGTAGAGGCCCTGCAGAAAGGAACTAGATTAAGCAAAGGAAATGAGAAATGCTACTTCATACAGCACGAAACTGTCATTCTTGTGGGAGATCTATGCAGCATATACACTTGTTGAACTGAAGCAAAAGATAATCAAGATAATCAGTAGTTATATATTGTCTAGGCATAAAATAACACAATAGGTTTTATTGTGTCATTAGCTACAATCAGTTGACTTCACAGTTTGTGTGATTCTTACAGATACACATTTAGTTGTACCAAAAGCATTTTTCAGCAACAGAACTAAATTATATAGATATTGTAGGGAATAAAGATGATTGCCTTGAAAGACAGAAGAGGACCCGCTACCAAAGCAATACTTAGACCAAGGGTCTTCAAACTTGACAAGTTTAAGACTTGTGGACTCCAACTCCCAGAATTCCTGAGTTAACATGACTGAAGGAGGAATTCTGGGAGTTGAAGTCCACAAGCATTAAAGCTGTCAAGTTTGAAGGTCCCTGACGTAGATGAATGAAAGTTAAGCCCAGGCCAAGAAAGTAATTTGCAAAAATGTCTCATATAGGCTCCTCTCATGAAGATAATAGAGGAAGGAAAGGTAGCAAATTCAGGCTTGTGACATTCTGTTACTGTAGCTGCTGTAATACTTTAAGTTTGCAGAGTGTTTCTTGGTTTGGTCTACTGTTAAGGCTGACCAGATCTCAAAGAATCTACTATTATAGATTGGATAACTCCACTTGCAGTAATATCTATAGCTGATGTTCTATATTATGTTGAATTATGTATTATGAAGTTCTATTAGTGTCATGTTTGGAAATTATTCTACCTTCCGTATTTTCTTGTAAAAAGATATCAACAATACAGAGCACAATTCTACATAACATTGGCTTTAAAAATTTTAGCAAATATACAGGACAAGAACAAAGTGGAGGTCATATGGTATAGTACAGTACTAAAATGCTGGATTGGGAGTGAGGAGAATCAGATAAAGTGCCACTTGACCAATCAGTTTGTCCATTGGAATCATAGAATTGGAAGGGAGATTAGAGATCAGATAATCCAAACATTTGCTCTATGCAGGATGCATCAGAGTTTTTCTAATGAACAACCATCCAGCCTCTCTCTGAAGTTCTTCAGTGAAGGAGAATGCACCCTGATGGGACATACAGTTCCACTGGCTGAGAGTCAGAAAGTTCCTCCTAATGTCCAGCTTGAGCTTGTTTCCTTTTGATATTAATCCATTGCATTTGGTCCACCCCACTCAGGATAACAGGGAATGTTCACTCCCTCTTCTATCTGACAACAAGAAGAAGAAATCAGTTATGCGAAAGTCATTTTATTTTAAGGGGAATTGTCGTATTTTTATGGATGGAAAGCAGATCGATGTGGAAGTTGATTTTGAGACAATGAATACATGAGATGAATATATTCATTTAGAGACAGGATATGTATATGTTTTGCTCTGTTATACCCACAGCTAGAACTGAATGTAAAACTGAACTACAGTTAATGCAAGAAGTACCAGTTCTACCTTCCATTCCATAATTTCATATGGTTTCTGCCATTTAAACTATGAGATAAGAGCATTTGATGAACCTGGAATAAGAAAATTATATCCAAGGACACTTCCAAACATAACATAAATGTTGACAGGTATGAAGGAGGATTATGAGACTCAATGTAACTGGATAGTTTAAGTGACAGCTAAAAGAATAAGGTAAAAAGACAAGTTCCTTTTCCCCCAACAAAACCGCGTAATCGCATTTATAAAGATGAGCAGGAAAAGTATTTCTAGCTTTAAATATATTCATTAAATACTTCTCAGTTTAGAACTTGATCTGCTTGGCTCTCTCTGTGTCAGCTTGTAGTTGTCAATCACACCTCCATATAGATCGGTGCTGGGTGATTGATGGAGCTTGACGCAGTGCATCAAAACCACAAAACCAAATAAAGCTTGGAGAGATAGAAAACAAAATTAATTGTACAACGTAAGTTAAACTGAACATTTGTTTCACTTCATCCAAAAGTTTGAAAACGAAAGAGGATGAGAACAGTCAAGAAAATTATTATGGTTGGTTAAGTTAATCTGCAAACAGAAAAGTAAGAGAGGAATAAAACAAAATATCAGATATCCTGAAGATCAGCTACTGGACTCCTGGATCAAATATAGTCCCGCGGTGTCAGAAAAGTGGGTGCAAATTAGATGCAGCATCAGAATTTAGTCATCAAGCGAAATATGAGCAACGTCTGGCCTGCCACTACTCCTCAATCTCAATGGCCTCCAGAAAAAAAAAAAAACTTTTCATGAGCCAAAGGCTTGTACTATACTTTAAAAAAAAAAATCAATAAATGACTGCAGTACAGCTCTAGGTCACGTATTGATTCAGGTCATACATTGTGCTAAGTCAAAATGTGTATTTTGTTTATAGTATGTGTGTAAATCCAGCCTCTATAGTCTTCTAACCATGACTAATTGTTTAGCATCTTATGCGAACCTGGCCAAAAATAAACCTTGGCTCAGCATGTTGAATGAAGCCTGTTATGATATATATATAGAATAACCCTTGAGTAACAAGAATATGCACATGAAAACATTTATGAGAGTAGTTATGAATAATTATTCAGCCACACACAGCCATACACTGAATTGAGTTAAAGTTTACTTTAAGAAATAGCACAGTCCAATAAACGGTCCAGGTCATATATGTTTTACAGTCCAAAGAATATCCAATTACAATTTCTTCTTACCGGTTCCCTTGGTCATTTCCAGTAAACAAAAATATCAAAGTACAAGCACAGCATAGATAGCAACAGAATGTCAGAGATAGAACATGTCAGAGAGAGCAAGTCATGATCTCTAGCTCCCTCTTATGGCAATTCACAATACAATCAACCAATCTGAACATAGTACAAATCAATACAGTAACTTTGTCTTAAAGCTACGAAGAATATATTGTTGGTTTATATATTGCCAACCCAACTAAGTGGTGGACAGATTTCTAACAAAGCCCATTCATCATGGGTTATGAAATGGAGATGGGCATCCCCAAGACCATTCCAGCCAATTCAATTGGATATCAGTTAGCTTTGCACAGGGAGATATATGCATAGGTATACCTCCTCTAGCAGCAGAAGCATACAGTTTCACTCAGATGAAAATTTTCTCAGACAGGCTTCACATGGTACATGCTTATAGTGAGCATGGGTGTCTGTCAGTTCAGATGATTTTTTTTTTTACTTAGTAATATTCATTTTTACTTACTCTTCAGCCCAACAAGGCTACTTAAATGTCCAAAATTAAAAATCATACTCCAAATCCTCAATTTACAATCACAGTTGGGACCAGAATTTCTGTTGCAAATCAGGGCAGTTGTTTTTAAGTGAATCATGCCCAATTTTGCAACCTTTTTGCTAAAGTTGTTAAGCAAATTACTGCAGTTGTTAAGTGAATCATGCAGTCATTAAATGAATCCAACTCCCCCATTGCGTGTTGGAAACAGGCTGGGAAGGTCACAAATGGTGATCATATTGATCATACGATTACAACTGTCATAAATACATGTGAGTTGCTAAGCACCCAAATTTTGATCACATATCCATGAGGATGCTGTGACAATTATAAGTACAAGGACTTGTTGTAAATCACTTTTCTCTGTGCCGTTATAACTTCCAATGGTTGCTAAACTAATGCTTTGTAGGTTACACTTACTGTAACTTACTGTACAACTGTAATTTATAGCAGGAATAATCTTAATGTACTTATCATGACTCCTGGTTTTTGCTTTGTCCATTGTTTGTTTGTAGATTTTACAAATGTTGTGTTGCTTGTAACAATGAGCACTGTCAAAACTGTCAGATCTTTAAATATATTTTAATATTGGTAGCCAGTCATCTCTCACAAAATATTATCCGTAATCTCACTGGGTGACTGATTTCCTATACAAATAAAATACAAAAACATAAGAAAGGAAAAGTATAGCTCTGACCTACAAAGCTGATGAAATAGACTCTTACAGTCATAATGAATCCCAGAAGAGCTATATAATGTGAAAGGCTCCAAATAATATTTCTTGCTACTTTAAATGTATTTTTTTTTTAAATGCCCTGGAGGTGAAGAAATGGTCACATGAACTCTTCCCATCAATACATTTAATAATGTTGTCAAGAAGATGACACTACAACTTAGACTAAAAAGAGTAGATGAAACAATCTATTTTTTCATTTCATTTATGTCCTAATATCATTTATACCATATCCCAGCAAGTTAATATTTATAATTTTAATATTAGTAATACAAAACATTGTTAAAATTAGATCTTGGCGTTATAAGGTTTAACAGTTTTATATTAATAATTCTGTAAATGCCCTTAATTATCTGCTCTGTTTCTTCAATTCTTATTTTTTGAGTAGTTAAATATGTTTTATGCTGATCTATGACTGAGAAAAAGATGGATGATAGACAATAGCAACATAAATCTGTTATTTTTCTGAAACCAGTAACATCCTTTCAGCCACAAAATTATGGATTAATCGCTAGGAAACCTTTTAAAAGTGCTACTTCTGAATATTTAATTAAATTGAGAAAAATTCTCACTAAGCTAATGTCCTTGAAATACATGCCTAAAATACTACATAATTAGTATACATCCATCTATACTCTGTGTATGAAATAAATTTGGACCCTTCTTTGATCTTGGAAAGGGACATCCTGAAAATACTATAAATGCTGGAATGCCCTCCAAGAAAAACCATAAAATTGCAGGTGAATAATTTTACACTTGGGTTCTCAAATGCTATGGAGTTTTGGCCCACTAAAATGTAATTTAACTTCTGTGGCCTTCCTCCACTTGAGTAAAATTAATTGACTCCCCCCTTCTTTGAATTGGTGGTGGGTGGTGGCTAGCATTGCATAAGGTCCTTGCCCCACTTGCCATTCCCTTTGCCTAAGCAAAGCCTGAATCTTGTTGTTCCTCACACTCGGGACTGGTTTTTTTCTTGATTCACAGTTAGGCTAGAAGATAGATTTGATCATTCTTCCATCTGAATAAACCACTCATACTGAGTAGATCTCCGGCATTCAGGGGTGGGCTGCCGGAAGTTTGCAGGGGTCGGGGAGATCCTCTAGCTAAGATTCTGCACAGTTCGGAGAACCCCCCCAAATCCCTCTTCTGGCTGGCCCCGCCCACCCCATTCCGCCCCTCCCACTGCACGGCCCATTTTGGATGCAGGTAAGTGCAGGGTGCACACGGAGGCTCAGGAAGGGTGAGAAGCAGCTTCCGGGAAGTCTGGAAATGGGCCCGTTTCTGGCTTCCAGAGAGCCTCCGGAGCCCAGGGAGGCCATTTTCGCCCTCCCAGAGGCTCGACAAAAGCCTCTGGAGCCCGGAGACGGAAAAAAATGCCCCTTCCCACTGTGGTGCAGGAAACTGACTAGACCATGCCCACCATGGCCACGCCCACCCACAACCAAGCCGAGAACCCATTGCTAAAATTTTTGAAGCCAGCATTGTGTTCGTCTATCATATGAATCTCCTGTTTTATTAACCATGTTTGTAGAATAAGCAATAAATCGTGGAATTTATGCAACACGGTAAGCCACAAACCAGAGTTTACAATAATAGTCACGAAGCTTATACAATGTACTAAGCCAAACATTAAAGAATATTAATGATAGTTTGGAGCAATGTGTGAATCCAGTGGATGCCTCTGCAAGCTTGCAACCACTCCTCTATGGGTTTTTGCCTTGATTCAAATATTGCCTCAAGCTACAGTAGCATACAATTTAATATGATGTTTGCTTTATCATTAAGCATGAAATACGAATTCATTCAGTTGTAGCTTAAAATAGCAGTGCAATGTATGGACTCAGCCTGTATGTCCCATCAGGCCGATTTTATTTCAACCCCAGAGAGCTAGAAATTATAGAGAGAGCATCAGAACCACAGGGTGCTATTAAGGGATCATTGGGCTAAGGCTAAGTTTCATAGTAGTTTCTTTTCTTTGAAAAATCCCCAAGCCAAACCGATTCCTAACATTTAATTACTTCTATTAATTTCATGTTAAAGTAATATTCATACCACTTCCTGATCCAAGCAGTTTTCGTAGAAGACCTATGCCATTCGTTTCCCACCAATTGTGTGCTATGAAATAGAATATCTTCAGAATAGCTGGATTACGAAGAGGCATTGGGTTCTTTTGCTGGGTGATGTAATCTTCCCAGGTGAGATGGGTAGAGGGCTAATCCTATCATGTCATGAGGGCCAAGTCTTAATCCCATCACCTTGGAGCTGAAGTGGGGGGCAGGGAGCTGCAGGAAGCTGTTTTGTCTTTAAAAACATGTTTCTCCTGTTCTCATCCAGGGAAATATAATATTCTGCCTTTTTAATATTTCCTAGAATATTTCATTCTTCTAGGAGAGGGCGGTGGGTGCTAACCTTCTAAAGTGACCTCAATGTAACTTAACAACCACAATTTAACCACATTTAATGACCACAATGGACAAAAAGTCATACGAATGACCAAAGGAAGATTATGAACATTATGAAAACTTCTATACAATTTATATGATTCAAAAGAAAACAACAACCCCTGAACAAGAATTCCTTCCATACCGCCCTACCTTCCTTCTCCTTCCTTCCCTTCCTCCATTCTTTTCTTCCTCACTGTTCTTTCTTCGCCTGCCAACTTCCCCAGTTACGTTGCTTGTGAGAAGTCTGCAGAGAGAAAGAAAGAAAGAAAGCCAACAGGAGTCTGCAGTTTCAAGGCCAGCAGGCTGCTAAGTTGTTGGATGGGGAAGAGGCCGTGGGGCTTGGGGGCGGGGGTGCAGGTCAGGAAGTGCATGAGAGGTAGTTTTGGGGCCAGGTAGGGTGTGTGGGGAACATCTTGGGTCAAGAAGGTCTTCATTGGAAAAGAAAAGCACATAAACATGTACAATTAATGGGAAAAAAAATGCAAAGGTGTCAAATATTTCCTATCCTGTTCACTACTCTTTATAAGCAACAAATCCCAAACAGCCTGCAAATAAACAGAATCTTTTCCTTATGTTAAAGAATTAAAGGTCTGTAAAAAATGAGGTTTTATGATTTCATGGATGAAAGGATTAGCAGTGGTTTTAACCACACAGCTAAATGGAATTTCTATATTCTAAAGTGATGTATCCCCACAAATTGGATGCAGGGACAGAGAAGAACAAAGCATAATCTTCCAGTCACATCTATTATTGTCCAGTAGAATCCAATCAAAACTATCTGAAATAGCACGGCTTGTATTTTCTGTGAAATATAAGATAAAAAAGTAAAAAAAAATAACAATCTTGTAATATTTATTTCATATTACCAATTTATTACACATACACACCCTTTCCAGCTGCATGTAATTAAAGGACCAGGATATATCTCTGTCAGACACATTAAATCTTTACCAGGAGAGTGGACAATTTAATAATAGTTTTGAAACTATAAGTCAAGAACACATATACGTTTCCATCCAGGTATTGCAGTTTGGCAAATGATGTCCAGTACAGATTGTTTACACAGAAAGCTGTATTTGAGAGTTACATTTCTTCAACCCAAAATGAAGCATCTAAATTTAAGAAGATCCTCAACAACTTACAATTCTCAGAATTACTTCTGTATGTTTATACACATCTACTGGAAATATTGTTCAAGAAGTGCAGATAAACGCACAGAAATCTCCGAGGTGTCTGAAAAGGAAACAGCATTACAATGAATGGAAAATAAGGAACAGATGCACACAGAGCTAAAATTAACATTAAAAAGTTAGTAAAGAAAGTGGGAGAGAACAGAACAGCATGATCTAAACTGGAGGCAAAGAAGCAATTATGAACCGAATCACGGCTAATGTCACTCTCTCTGAACACACACCTGTTCCATCCACCCACCCCTGTTGAGAATATAAAAAAAAGCCAATTTCAAAAGACTGTACTGAATGGAGAAATTACAGGCCCATCCATCACCATTATCCCTTCTGTTGAAGCAATTGCTGAAAAGGAAAACAGAACAAATGCAAGAAACCATTTTTATGATATGAAAAAAATCTATAGACTCAGGCTATATGCCATATCATCAAGGTAACAATACACTGTGACTGGCAAATAAAGCTATAATGTCATGTTTGCATTTAGAAGTATTACCGTTTCTATAATACAAGGAACTGTGTGCAATGGATCTATAATCCCACATCATGTTTCCAAATGAAGTATTCAATATTTCCTTTGGTAAGTTTTACTCTTTTGCATCCATAACTGCTCTGTCAGACTAGTGGGTCCTGTGGCTTCCTGTGGGCCTTGGCAAGAGCCTCCTGTTTGCTTTCTTCCCTCATGAGTTGAATAGAAGAGATACTTCAGAATACAATTTGTCCTTTCAATACTTCAAGGGGGTAGATATTCAGTATGGACACGTACTAACTAAAATTATTTTCAAAGAAATCTCATCAAGGGGTGTAGTTCTGTTACAAGTTTTTGCTCCTGACCAAGATCTTTTTTTAAAAAAATAAAAATAAATCCTTTCAGTTTATAAAAGCAAGCCAGTATTAAACATTAAGATATATTTGCCAATTTGCTGGAGACAATTGTGAAGGGCTATCAATGGAATATTATCATAGCACTAAGAAGAATGTGTTATCTCGTTCCTAACGCTGAGCAGTATATAAAGAATCATAGCAGAAAACTGTTGAAAATAAATGGGTTTTGGACAGTGGTGCGTTTCAAAAAAAATTACCACTGGTTCAGCGGGTGCACTTTGTGCATGCACCAAACACACACTTTGTGCAGGCACAGAGGCTCTTTGACTCACCTCCTACAGGCCTGCACTCTTCCTGTCACTCCAGCAGCTTCCGCGGGGCAATCTGCACTTCAAAAGCAGGGACTAAAAGTTAGTATGGGAGCCTGGCCAGGTGGATGGGCCCAACAGTAGAACATCGGAGAAAACCAGTTAGGTCTTCACTGCACATCGGTGCTACCGGCTCGGCAGAACCAGGCCGAACCAGTAGAATACCATCACTGGATTTGGTGTACAACCTTCCAGTAATCAAGAAAGATCTATTGCTTATTGCTTGTGATAAATAAATCACAAATAAATCACAAATAAATCTTGTTTTCTTTCCTGGATACAAAACATCATTCTCTGAAATATCAGCATCTCTCCTTGATGTCAGTATGTGCTTCATTTTTAATGCTAAACAAGACATACCACTTGGAGGGGAATGAGTAGCTAAAATATGAGTAGATCAATGGACACTTGTAAATTTAAACTCGTATATAGATACATATTTGCCTGGTTCTTTGACCTCAAAACAGCAGTTTGTGTAACACATATACACATTCTATTGTATTTGTTAAATTACTGTCTCAATGTAGACAACATAGGTGTCATAGTCTAGCACTACAAAACTCTCAGTTTTTCTCCTTCTGTACAATAACACAGCCAATGGCTTCCATGTTGTGGCATTATTGACTTGCAAAATGTCTGTGATGAAAGGTGCTCCTAATTCAATTTTTCTGTTAAAGCAATTCACCTGGATAGCAAATGGGGTATGTCTAGGCCAAATATTTCTGAGAATAAATTGGGTAATATTACTCACAATTGGCCTCCTTCTTTTCTACTGAGAGCAAAAGAGAGGATTATATGAACATAAGCAGCATGTAGAGAACAGGGCTAGGCAAATGTAGCCCGTTTATGACCTGGCTGGTTCAGGAATACTGGGAGTTGAAATACACAGGTCATAAAGAAGCCATAGTTGCCCATTCTTGATGTAGAACAAAACTCACCTCAGATATCAGAGCCCAGATTCCTACCAGCTGAAGGCCCAATAAGGCTGCTAGGCTAGTGCCTCAGCGTGTATATTTTCCAATGAGACAACCAATACAAGCAATTTATTAGAGTACTCTGGTAAAATGGGATCTTCCTTTGAAAGAGAGAGCCCAGAAACCCATCTTACATTTCCTTTTATAGTGAAGACATCAAAGAAAATGCAAGAGAAAATGTGATTGGACAGGACAAAAGTAACTTCCCCTTTGCATAGGAAATCAATTACATGTAGTCAAACGTTGCATGTATGTCCATTTAAATGAGGTCTGACATCAGAAGTGGTGTAAAATTTAAGATTTTAATGAGGAAAAAGATTGTTTGGAGTTCAAGACGAGACAAACCAGATGCCAATTAGCACTAACAAACTTACTTATCAGAAGATATTTTCTAGCCATCCCTTCTATATTTTATCTTTTCAACTTAGGAATGCTAGAAGCTATCAGTTAACCCATACAGCAGTAGGATACGTTGTCCTACATTCCAGTCTGTAATGGTTTGATAAAGCCTTACTACCATTTTAAAAGAGAAAAAATAAGTCAAATTAAAGATATGTTAGTTAACAAGTTACAAAATCCATATCATGTGCCCCTCAAACCAAGTTTTACCCAAACACAATAAAATCTTCCAGATAACAAGAAGCATCCAGAGCACATGTGTCACACTCATGGTGTCACATTGGCATCACATGACATTTCATGACATTTTTCCCATTCATGGAGCTGGGGTGGGTGTGGCCAGTGCATGATGCATCCGGCCTGTGGGCCACCAGTTTGACACTACTGATCTGGAAGATGCTTCTAATTCTTAAACCTCTTCTTTTAGAAGGCACTGAAAGATAGACTGCCTAACTATGTGGGTTAGGCTTGATAGGCCCCAATACCCCATGGCCATGGTCCCCAGAACCCTTCAAAGTTCGGCAATATTGTAATATGACAGAGGGAAAAGCAATTACACACATAAGGAGTAATCATATTGGTTTTAACTGTTTAATATTAGCTGAGTCTAGGGTTAGGGTTAACTTACATGGACACTTACCCAGCCAGATGCTGACTCGGTGCACCCCATCAAAGACAGCAAAGCTGCCTGCGAATCCTCCATCAAGACCCGGTGGTCTATAGGTGTAGGAAAAAGAGACAGCTGGGACGGAAGAACCAGAGGAGTAACCCTCACCCGGAGTAATCATAAACCTGGGTGGAAATTGGAGCTGGAGGCCCTATCGGATCAGAAAGCATGGGGCGAGGAGCCACTGGCCAACGACTGACTGAGACAGTACATAAATCGCATTGTGAGGGAAGTCCTGGGGAACCTCGAGGTGAGGGATGCACCAGGATGCCAACGTAGGAGAGTGAGGCAACCAGAAAATGAGAGAACCTGAGCCACCACCCCCTGGATTCAGCTGAGAATGATTGGGCAGAAGGACAAGCTGAAGAACCAGCAGCCATACCAGGTACCTGACCCCTAAATGCCCCAGTACAGGGGGTTAATGCTGGCCAACCCAGAGACATACAACTGCAGAGGAAGATCCTGCCCTTGGGGTAAAATTTTATGGAGACCCCCCAGAAACTGGGATTTTTCATGGTGCAAGTGCTGACCTACATGCAAGAATATGGGCGGAATTTCCCAGCCCAGGGGTCCCGAGTACAAGTCATTACCCTGGCCCTTGAAGGGGCAGCAGCCAGATGGATGGTGATGCTCCACAACTTCAACACCCCCAAATTAAGGAACCTCGACCGCTTCATGATGGTCTTACGCCACCGCTTCGAGGACCCCCTCGCCAATAGAAAAGCCCGTGACCGCATTAGAGTTGTAAAACAAGGCCGTCGCCTGATAGCGGAATACACCAAGGAATTTTGTGACCTGGCCCGCCGGTTAGACTGGCCAGAGGATATCCTAGTCTGTTGGTTCAAAGATGGACTAAATGACGACCTATACACTGCCTGCCCAGCCCGTGGGGCCCCAAACCTCCTGCACGAATGTTACATGATGGCAGAGGAGGCAGAGATAGACATGACTCGAAACCAATACCGCAGTGGCAAGTCTTGGAAAAGATCCCCACCCCAGGGGAAACAGGAAGTCTTCAAACCCCAATCCACCATGACTCCAAGAATGTCTGGTTGTTTTAAGTGTGGAAAGGACGGACACCATGGAGCAGAATGCCATTCGAAGACCCCTGCCTGAAAGCTAGACCACCCATCAGGGGGGAAACCTGGAACATCCAGCCCTCGAGGAAAGGAGGAAAAAAGGGGGAGGAAGTTGCAGCATTGCTGGATTCTGGATGCACCCGATGCCTAATAAATCCCTCCCTTGCAGAGAAATCAGGGATCCAACTGAAAGAAATGGAAAATCCCATTGCTTTCTGCCAATTAGATGGAACTATAGTGGGCGCGGGGAGCCAGCCACTACAGAACCATTGAAAATATGATTAGGGAACCATAGTGAGATGCTCACATCCATTGTAGCCCCAGGAATGGAAGAGCTGCTGGTCCTAGGTCTCACATGGCTGTGGAAATGAATCCAAAAATAAATTGGAGGAAAGGAACCGTACAATTCCAGAGAGACGTAGTATTTGTAAAAAGCTCAGAGGAAACGATAAAGAAAGGGACAGAGAACAGAGAATCAGCCATGACCGGACAGTCAGCTGAACCAATTAACATCCCCAATGAGTACCCGGATGTGGCCCAAGCATTTAGTGAGGAAGCTAGTGATGGATTCCCACACCATCACGCCACAGACTGATATATGGATTTTCAGCATAATTATTCCATAAAGGGAACCAGTGCAAATAGCTGAAGTCGGGGTGGGATTCAAATATTTTAACAATCGGTTCTGTGGACGTGGCTAGGTGGGCATGGCCATGTGACTGGGTGGGCGTTCTTCTTCTTCTTCTTCTTCTTCTTCTTCTTCTTCTTCTTCTTCTTCTTCTTCTTCTTCTTCTTCTTCTTCTGTAGCACCCCAACCACCTCCTGGGAGAAGCAGTAAGACAGCGAGGGGTATCCCAGCACAGCTGGTCAGGGAACAGCTGATTGTTGGGAGGGAAAAAAAAGAAATACCTTAAGGACTGACTGGGCAGAGGGGATGGGCAGGCAGAGAGGGGCGGGGTGGGACCAGCCAGGGCCATGATTTGCCGGTTCTCTGGACTGCATAGAATCGTAACAACCAGTTCTGTAGAACCAGTCCGAACCAGTAGAATCCTACCCCTGGCTGAAATTATAAATTATGAGCCATATTTTAATAGCCAAACATAAGTAATCAAAAGCACCTTTATAAAATGGCAATTCGATATTCCTACTCCAGTCCACAGAACAGCAGGAATTCCCAAATGGAGAGGGTCATGAATATTTCTTAGAATAAATATCTGGGAAGAGATTAGGTCATAGTTTCCACATTTAGCCTCTTGCTCTGCAGCATCTGTTTCTAAACGATGCTCATGGGTGCTTAGTTGCTTGACAATCATCTGTTAGGTTTTCTAAGATGTTGCATGTTAACAAAAGTTCTCCTAATTAGATAGGTTTCTTTGGACAGTTGGGAACAGTAAAGGAAAAAATACCTAATTATCTTCATGAGCCATGCCGGTAACATTATCATAAAAATTAACTACAGGAAACTTGCAATATCAACATGCCACATTTACTATTTCAGAAATAATTAGTTCTTTGGAGAATTTCAGATGCTTCCTGCAATTAATGTAGACTGTGACAGCCTAGGCAGCCATTTTTGGAAGCATTTCAAAAGGCCAGGAAGCCTCATCTTTTCAACAGGTGAGACTATCTGGACTTTGTGGCTGCTAACTCATACAGAAATAGTTAATTAATCAGATAACCTCCATTGTTCAGGTGGAAAAAAATGGTGAGAATACTTAAAGGAATCCTGTCTTAACAAAAAGAAAAAAGAAAACTCACATGGGTCCAATTGGCATAACATTCAAATGGGGCCACATTTATAAAATGGAGACCTTTTGCTGGGAGAAAAATACCAACAATGCTGAAGATGAAGGGATGAGCTGTTGGCCACTCTTGAAATCCTGTTAAAACCAATTGTATGCTGGGAAGAAATATCTGTCTGGTTCAGTTCCCAGCCAGAAGAAAGGCACTGGAGACAAAATGGAGGCTGATTGGAAAGAGGGACCATTTATTGAGGAAGCAGAACCACTAAGCACATGTGATTCTGGGCAGCTGACCAAATGGGGTTGAGAGTGAGGGGGTTTTATGCCTTCTTTAAGCTTTGCACTTGAGCTTCCTGTTCATGTGCAAGAACATGTATTCTATTGGATGTTGTCAGACTCGCATGGGCCATGTAGGGGTCATAGCTGGCTGTATAGGTTGTCTGAGCTCCCAGGTTTGGTTGAAGTTTTCCGGGGGTGGTGCAACTGAAATGATGCAATGAAGGGACTTATGTTGGGCAATTCCTATTATGGCTTAATGGCTTTGTCCTGGTTTGGATCTTGAGTGAGGACTAACCCTATCACTCTGCCTAATTTTGCCTTTGTTCAAAATATCCTGTCTTGAATGGATTACCAAATCTACATTTCTAAAAGCTGGTCTCAGCATCTGCTGGGTCTATTAAGAAAGACAATTTCTGTTTTCTGTATTTTTTTTTAAAAAAAACTATTTTCCATTTCACATCGGAGGAAATATAATATTCTCACTTTTTTTTAATAGTCCTCAAAATTCTTCTAGGTGTGGGATGGGTGCTCCTTTGTGATAAGCCAGCTGGGAAAACCAAGGAAATGATCAAAATCATAAAAAAGCGAAAGAATATTTTCAACATGTGATGCAACACCCGGAAAAATACAGCATACTTCACTTAATCCTCCAAAGAAAGATTGAAGGCAAATGAGGTCCAGGCAGAAGAAGAACATCATGGCTTCAAAATCTAAAGGATTGGTTTGGACAAGTCATCAGCCCTTTTTTGTGCAGTTGTTGATAAAAATAGAGTCACCAACATGATCACCAATGTCTGATGATAGGTATCCAACCCTCTGCAATGTGCAGAAACCGAATTAAACTATTCTTGAGAGGGGACAGTACTTATTAATTTCAAACTACTATACAATCAAGTAAAACAACCAAATATGAGCTCTTACACATGCTTTAAGGAGAAAAGTCCAATTTAATGCTGCAAAGTTAGAGAACTTTTGTGATAAATAAGAAGGTTGAGTAGAAGGACAATCTTTGAAGAAAATAGTCTCTTCTTTAAAAAAAAACCCTCACAATTCTATAGACATGATTACATTATATAACAGATCTTACTATTAAACAGATGAGTTCCCTTCACTCATAAACAAGTAAACAGCATGTCTTTCTGGCTATATCCATTGCTATTATTAGGACATTTAATTTGGCAACATTAGCAAATATTCCAAATATTTTCATTCATAATACATCAAGAATACAGAAAGCTGCTTCAGTTCATGTCCCTTATGGGTCTCTGAAATAACAAAATCATCTTCAAAGAATATTTGCCGATAGTGGAATTCTCAGGGAATTTAAGATGAAGGATATCAAAAGCCTTTTCTCTATCTGCGAAAAGGCAAACAGCAAACCGAGAAAAGTATAACCCCAGCAATTCCAAACACAAACCAAATTGGCAAATGAACCATTCATTCATCCCAGGGTTAGAAAACAAACCAAATTCCTAGAAGACATCAAGGCAAATTGTGCAAAGTAACAGAGTACAAATTTGTTCAATTTGCCAAATTCAGTTAACACACATTTATTATTGTAAGAGCTTGTAAACCAGATTTTAGTACTTGGGATCCATCCCCAGGGTAGCTACTATATCCAGTATCAGATTAGCACCAATGATTACCTAGTTTGGGAAATGAAACATCTGCAAGAAGAACAACCAGAGAGCATCAAGGATCCCTTAGTACCAGAATTATAGTCTTGTTCTCCAGTCTTGTATTAATTGGATAACTAAAGGTGCCTCCCAGAGAGAGACAAGCAAACCATTTCAGCATGATCTACTCTTATGTGACTTAAGCTTTGCAGATGTAATTTCCCATCCAACATACCCACTATAATCAAGAGTAGTTCAAGTGAGGAATCCGGTTTGAGCTTCTTCGGCGACAGACCGAAACCGCGTCTCTGCGCGGTTTCGATCCGTGCTCGCCGCTGGAGCACCCCGAGCCGGCTGGCTTAGGGGCTAAGCCACCCCAAAGAGGTGGTGAAGAAGCATCTCTCCTCCCCAGCTGGCCATTACTCCCTTTCCCGAAGGCAGTTGTAGCGGTGGTCAGAAATGGCCACCATAAAGAAGAACTTGACTGGAAAAGAATGTGCAAGAGGAAGGTAAGAAGAGAAAGTTTTGGTTGACTGGGTCAAACAGCAAAAGCAACAAATAAGGTACCCTGGAATTGAAACTATTAAAAAAAAACAATAACATTATTCCCTAAGAAGATTTCTAAGCTGTGAAGGAGAGAGAAAAGGGAAAGGATTTGGGGTTTTTTTCTCCTCTTCCTATAGTGACAGCTAAGTGACTTAAGCAAGAAATTGGAAAAAAATCCACTTTGACTTTAATAGGCATTTAATGCTGAAAATAAAAAGTCAAAAGATAATAAAGATTTCTAGATAATTAAAAGCTTTTGAAAACAGGAAAGGAGAGAAAAAGAATAAAAGGGCAGGATCTGGGAGGGAGGAGACTGCCTGGAATTAAAAAGAATTTATAGCAAAATCTCAACAAGACTTCCAAAAGGTACATCTTAACTGAAACATCGCAACAAAATAGTAAAACCCCAGAAAGAGAAAGTGAAAAAAGAAATAAGAAGAAACAGCTTGGGACTATTTGGATTACTTGGTGATCTCTGGATTCTTGGTTATTGCATTTGAATGACTAAAATCAATCGGGTGGTTGTTTAAAACTGCTTAAAATGACTCCACTTTTAGAAGAACTGAAAATGAAACTTAAAAAGTACAAAGAAGATGCACAAGAAGGGAGAGGTTCTTTTGGCTTCGTATTTCAGTTTTTAGAAATGGAGATTTGGAACTATGCGAAACAACAAGAAATGCCTGCAGAAGAAGACTGGGACAAAGAAGAAGCCATCTTTAATAAACAAGTAATCTTAGGTGGGGAAAAAAAGGAAAGGGGGAAAAGAGAATGGAAAGTTTAAGATTGGGAAAAACAACCCAAAAAAAAGAATAGTGTGAAAAATAAGTATAAAATCAGAAAGCAACAGAAGAGGGAAATGCAGAAGAGAGAATTAGAAGTAGAGAGACAAGGGGGTAAAAAGGGGAGGGAGAAGAAGAGAGGGAAGAAAGAAAGGAAAAGAAGTCATAAAGGACAGAAACAAAATATAGAGAAACAGGGCCTATTTAGTAATAATGGGTGAAAATCTAATGGAAAAAGGGATTCTGCATAAGATAGTATTGTTATATTAGAAATAGATATAATTTCAGAAAATATGAAACAATGTATTATTAAAATGTTTGATAAAATAGTTATCATAACTTAGTGGAATGCTTGTCAATAAATAAAATTAACAAAAAGTATATTTAATGATTTATAAAACATATGTGAAGAGAAATAAGGGAAAAATTAATTATGGAGATTATATGTGTCTTTAAGGAAGTATGATATTTAATTGAAAAGAAATGTTAAATATGTTAAGACTTTAATGATTATTAATGATAGAACTGAATTGGAATGGAATGAGGGTTTATAATTACATATATTTATAATCCTTTTTTTTAAAGCATATAGTGTGTATTATAAGAATGTACAAAGCAGAATTCAATTGGAGGTTATGTATTATATTGAAGGTCATAACCTTAAAGTATATATTGAAATTTAAATAAGAGTTGAATGGATATAATTAAAAGATATAAAGGTGTCATACTCCAATTAGTAACTACAGGAGAAAATTTGTTTAATGAGAAAAGATAATATGAAATTGAAAAGAACAGACAAAAGTATAAATATAATGATTTGAATTGAGATGAGATAATCAAAATAAAATTGAGAAAATTAAAAGAGGGGAAAAACCATATAGAAAATGTAGAATAGTATAAGATATGGAATAGAACACAAAAATGAGCATGAAATTGAGTTTGTGTCTGTATAGAGAAGTTCAACCCGGGACCATGCTAAAAAAAAAAGATGTTTTACTTGTATTTTGTGTTTGTGAAAACCCAAATAAAACTTTATTTAAAAAAAAGAGTAGTTCAAGTGTTCCGCTGAAGTTTTAATACATTTCATTGCGTGTCATTGCTTGAGGATTTTAGTTGTCAGAACCATCAGGTAGGTTCTCATGTTTTACAGAATTCTTTCCATGGATCACACGGGCTCATTTGCTTCAGGGAAAAGTTCTATTTTAACTTATGTTTGAGCAGTGAGTACCAGCTACTTTAAAAAACATTTATCAGGAAGAAAATTAGTGTTCATCCCCTCTGTATTCAAGGCTTTTGATACTTTCCAAACTATTATCTAACTTCTGAAAAATGTATATATTCCCAGTCTCTCATATCTCTGAAAGTTACCATCCAGTGATTTAAATAAATCATCTATAATTTGAAGCTACTCAATGGTGCTTCAGGATCCCTTGAGGTAGCCATCACAGTCCACAGTATCTGAATTACAAATGTGTTCAGATTGAAAATAGTTAGATGCATTTTTTAAAGGTTTTTCCTTGCCTAACAATGATTAGCACAATTGCGAGTTGTGGTAACCCACTGTCTGTCTCTCTCTGTGATGTAGAGATAGAGAGACTATCCCACAAAAAAGATTCTGTAGAAAACAAGGATGGATCACCTGTTTATAATGTTCTACCTAACCCCATTTCACATGTAAGGAACCACAATGTGTACTTAGGATCTGCAACTTCTTTTCCAAGTCGATCAAAACCGGCAGCATAAGCAACAGCAAAAACAACGTAAGATCAATAGCATAATATAATAACTCTCAAAAATATTAATCTCAATTTTTTTTCACAGTTTCAGTCACAAATTGACTTCTGTGGACCTTACTTCATACTTAAGTCAATAGAGGAGGCGTGCATAAATGCACTAATGTGCCTATCATCCCTGTCATTGTATTTTTATTCTCTTATTCTTGTTCTCATTTTTGTTTGACAAATTCTAATAAATAAATAAATCCAGTTGGAGATGTCAAAAAACCTGAAGTTGATAGATCTTCAAAGGTCTTGGGTAATGCAAGCATACAACCAGCAGCTAAAATGCAAAATAAAAGGCCTTATATAAGCATGAAATTTCACTAAAATAAGGGGGAAAAAACCAAAATGGTATCATAGCAAGAAAATGATTAAACAGATATGCCTATAAGAATAAAAATAATATGCTTATGTGCATACTGGTTACAATTTAAAAGTTGTACAGAATATTCCAAAATTCATTCATAATGCATATAAAAATATAAGAAAGTTCCTTCATTTTTTAAAAAAGGGCTTGGTTGTCAAGGAAACTTGAAAAACATATTTAAAAGTTACTGCCTAGAAGAAAGTTGTAGAGATATTTCTATTACATGTAGTGTATTGAGTTTAATTAATAAATAAATGAATAAAATCAATTACTGATAATTCTGAGCTGGGATAAAATCTACCTCACAGATTGAGCCTTGGAAGTAGAAAGGAGAAATGGGGAGAAAATTCTTCATTTTCAAATTTTACTGCAAATTTACCAACTTGCACATTTTCAATTTTCATGTTTCAAAATGCAGTGATCCTCTAAATTTGCGTTAATCCAAGTTTTGCCGGCCACTTAACAGAAAAAAGGCACGCTTCAAGAAAAAATGCACACGAACAGATATTAAAACATCATTAAAATGCCTTTTTATGTAGGGGACATGTTTGTAGAAAATGCATTTGTTAGAAATGCTATCAATATTTCTTCTAATGTGCGGTTTTTTAATAGCAGGTACCCTATATAAAAGGGATTTTAATGATATGGTTTTAATATCTGTGTTTAGTGTACTAAACCCCTAAAAAAATTCAAACTGACAAGCCAAGAGAAATAGAAATGAAAATTTATATATTTTCTCCTCCCCAGACCGACAGTTAAGGGCCTTATCTTCACAACTTTTTTTGGTTTATATTAATATTATGCAAAAGTCCCGCTTCATCCAATATTAATGTTGCTGTTTTAAAGAGCAGTTTGCTCAAAGACAGCAGTGAAAGATGCAAAGGAAGAAACAGCTCAGGGAAAAATATTCTCCTATACTGGAGACGCATCCACTCAGAGAAGTAAAAGATTATGGGAGAAGGGAAAGAGGGTGGCTTAATTAGGCCTCCTCAGAAGACCACCACCCCTTAAAAAATTAGGGAGCTACATGGAGAATAAAACTAATCGTGCCCAAATAAAACTTTTCTATTTTATTGTGGAATCTCCAGAGACAATTACAAAACAATATTTAAAGAGAAAAAGATCAATAACACAGGCTGATTTAGCCATCAAATATGCATGAAGTTCAAGCTCTGGTTTAAAATGTTATCCAGCACCTTATTTCAAATGTTATCCACCAGCCCTGCTTCTCATTTACATTCATAAAGCAATATAAAATCAACTCTTGGGCCTGCTTTTGAATTTTAAAGTAAGCAAACTATTTATTACAATTAAATATTTAGCTGACACTTGATCTTGGCCCATCCTGATAACCTAAGTGAAGGCTACTGAAAAGAATACTGAAAAGAATATGAAATCAGTTTCTCTTGATCTTCATATGAAGTAAAATAAAAAAATTGTTCTGGATGCCTTTGAGAATGTTTTGAATAATGGATTAAGAGTTGTTGTTGGAAATGTAGTTCAGAGTTTGGAAGATGTTTACATGGTGTGGACTTGTCCTATTGTCATATTTGGAGCTGAAATCAACAGATAATTAATATGACATACTGATCTCTACATGTCAAGGATCTATATGTTCCATGTGGCTATCATCAAGATTTGGAATTTTTCCAAAACTGTGAAGTTCTAGAGCTCTTTGGTGACCAGAATATTAAATATGGAACACTGGATGAAGAAGTCTAGATGATATACAGTGGTTTGTTCATATATAGTTTATTAAAGAAAAAACAAAACTGAAAAACTTTCAAATGAAAGAAAGCAGGAAAACGGCTTTTAAACATCTGATCCAATTTTTGGAGTTCAATCTAAGATATAATTGTCAAGTTTTGCTCCCTTTTTATTATTAATTTAAAGGATGTTGATATATCTACCGCACAGAATTTCAGTGTATACCTTCTTTGATCGTTTGTCTGATCACAAGGACAGTTTTTTCCCCATGTGCCCTCACTGTGCTGAATTCCTAATTCTCACAGTTGACAAAACACAGTGACTACTAAATTCTGCCTAATCTATCTATATCTATATTCTATATATATCTATATCAGTGGTGGGATTCAAATTTTTTTGCTACCGGTTCTGTGGGCATAGCTTGGTGGGTTTGGAAGGGAAAGGATACTGTAAAATCTCCAGTCGGAGGTGGGATTTGCTGGTTCTCTGAACTACTCAAAATTTCTTCTACCGGTTCTCCAGAACTGATCAGAACCTGCTGAATACCATCTCTTACATCTATATATTTATATATCTATATATCTATGTTTTCTTAAGTTTTCGCGGGTCCTTACATGTATGGCATTCAGCTTTGTTCGGGTATTTTCCCACATCATAGTAGTTGTGCTTTTAAAGTTGTAGCGACGTTTCAGCAGAATCTCATCTGCCATCATCAGGCTTCTGTATCTATATATCTATATCTATATCTATTTATAAAATTATATATAATTTTATATTACTATATATATAAAAGCGAAATACCACTCACGCATCATTACAAAATCTCCAGAACCATAAAGCCTACAAACTTGAAATTTGGCATGTATGTTCCTCTTGGCTTCTCGGTGCTCACTAAGAAAGGATTTTTCAAAATGACCATCAGAGCATTATATTATTTCATATATTATTATTAACACGCTCTGATGCTAAGGAGTTCTACTCCCCTTCCCAACTGAAAAGAAATCTGTTCCAAATGCAAAACACAAGCAAAGGAGAGGAGTTTCAGTTTTAGTTTCACAGCAGCAAGCAGCTTTAGTACAGAACAATTGAGCTAAACCACACCCGGGCTCCTTGCTGTCTTCTTCTTGCTCACATAGCAAATACTGTTTCAGTTTCCAAACAGCCCTCAACTCTCTCACACACTGACAGGATGCTAGCCAGATGAATACCGATGGATGCTGGTAGGCACAGTTTCGTAGCAAACCACGGCTATCGAGCTAGTATGTAATATAGTATTATTTATTTTTTATTTATAAACAATATACATTTATTTATGTTTTTGTTACCTCTTATTTCCCCCTTCTACTGGTCACACATTATATTATTGATCATCACACGGTCAGCCAGATGTTCAGACTGGGATTGGCATTTCTATCTATCAAATCCTTACCAAGGACCTGGGATAGGCAGATCTGGATGTTTGATGGTGTTACAGTTATTGTTGCAGGATGGAAGCTGTTCCAAGTTATCAAGTTCTAGCTGAGTCCAATCAATTATTCCAGCTGAGTATCATATTACAGGCATTGCCAGGTGTTAATTGTCTTTATATTTTCTCCATTCAGCTTTGATCTCAAGATTTTCTGGACTCACTTTGTGTATTTTGTTGAAGTAGCTTTCTTGACTTGATTGTACAAAAGGTCAGAGGCTACCAAAACTCCTAAGTACTTGCACCCTTCTTCTAATATTACTGCTTTTATCAACTCTTCATGATTAAGTTCAAATCCATCATCTTCAACAATTTTTGCCTGCCTTAACAGCAATTGTTGCACATTTGTCAATGCTAAATTGCATTTCAATGTCTCTGTTAAACACTTCACTGCTTTTCAGCAGTGAGCTCAATTCAGCTTTTGTTTTTCCAAACACTTTTAAATCATCCATGTAGAGCTAATGGGAAATTTTCAGCTCTTTTTTTAGCCAATTCACAGCCACCGTTTGTTTTATTCAAAATGCTTGTTAGTGGCTCCATCAAAACTACAAATATCAAACAATATCAATTCAAGTTGGTCTTCCTTCTCTTGCAGTTTTCCAAAATCATCTTGTCAGTTAGGAGTTGATGTTTTGCTCCTCTGCTGTTTGAGCAGTTTCCTTTCTGCTCAGGTGGAAAGAGTTTGTTTTCAAGTAGATGCTGTTGGACTGCATCAGCTACCACACCAGTTAGCAATTTGAAAGTTGTTGGTAAGCAGCTAATTGACCTGTAGTTGCCTGGTGCTGCCCATTTTGCTGGATGATGATGATTCTCTGTTGTTTTGCAAGTACACTGAGTGCTTCTTACTGGAGACAAATTCCTTCTGAGGTCTGAGATAAAAAATAATTCTATTCTACTCTACTCATTTTTCAGTCGGTCCATTCTTTACCATAATAATTTAAACTTGGGACTTCGTTCAGAATTTGGAAATATTTTGGAAGATTTCCTTATTTTTCTTTGTCTGTTTCTATCTTCTGCTTGTCTCTTCTAGCAGTTTTCTGAAAGTCTTTGTAAAACTTTTTCCTGAGGTGATTTTCTTAGCTTTGGCTTCTCCTCTTGGTAATTTCCATGGTTTGATCTGACATCCATCTCTATTTCTTTAGCAGCCTCTTAGCCTCTTTTTACATCCATTCTTAAAACATTTCCTTGATTCCATTTCACAGTTACTTTGGTTTTCTATTAAACAGGCAGTATCATATTGTGGAAACTAGTTGTCTTTTTCCATTTTGGCTTGACTTGTGCTCCACAGTCAGCCTCTGACCATGGCTCTACTGTAACACTGTAACTGAGCTCTTTTATCTCTTTGTACCAATAATATAATCAATTTGTATTCTGTGATCTAATGATGTCCATGTGTATAGGCCTCCTTTTAGTTACCAGAAGTATATATTAGCAATAAAGAACCACTGGATTGGCACAAACTGGCAAATTATTATCCTTCATTTTGATTTTCTAAGCTATACAATCCAACTAATAATAATAATACAATCCAACTTTCTTCCTTAATATTGCCAGGTTAAGCATTTCAGGGTCCAAGCCCAAATTGTATATTGTATATCTGGCTTGTTTGCTCTGTCAATTTCAGATTGACTGTAAACTCATCAACATCCTTTTCAGTAGGAAAGCAAATCCATACCTTCTTTATTTTTTGTGTACTGAATAGTAGACTATCTAACTGAAATGACTGTTTCAATGTATTGATGTCTAAGATGTCAGTGTATAGTTGATTCATTTTGTCTTTCACTGGGTTGAGCTTTCCGATATCCATTCTTCTTACATTCTGAATACCCACTATAATTCTATTTTTGCAGTTTCAGATGTTCTTTTTCTGAGTGACAACATTAGCAGTTAGACAGCACAAAAGCTTTAATCTAGCCTTGTCATAAACATATTAGTGCTTTGAAAATTCTTCAGCTGTTCCTAAGTGGCACCTTGAGGGCCATCCCATCTAAGGAGCCCATCATATGGTACTATATCATCCATCCATCATTTTTAATATCCATTCCCATAGCTTTCTTGGTAAAATACAGAAGTGGATCAGCACTGCCTTCTCCCGTGAAGTATGCCATTGTCGCTAAAGTTATCATTCTCCTCCTACAGCATTTCCTCTATTACTGCTGCTTGTTTGCTTATCTGAGCAGCTGGGATGACCTTTATGGCTTGAGTAACATTGTTGTAAATCTGTAATCTTGGTTTATATTCCTAGTGTTGCCGATTGTTCAATTTTCCAAGGAACACAATCCTCCTGTACGAATGAAAAACACATCAAAATCTGAGGGAGGGCTCAATTATAGAATTTTAGAATTCTAGGGCTAGAAGGAACTTTGAAGATTTTCTAGTCCAACCCCGCCTGTTCAAGAAAACCTTACATAAATAATTATATTTAATTGGATTTTTCCCAGGATAGTTCTTACTGATGCTGCATAATTTTATACTAATTTTTAACTTATGCTCTTTTTACTAAAAAAAAAGATTAAAATATAAATTATTAAAAGTATTATGGAGGAAATAACTTAATTAGGTACCTCTTTCCCTAACAACTATAGATCACTGCTGCAAGAGGCAAACAATTTGGCCATTTTTGCTTTTAATGTTATTTAAGTATGACGAGATCTTGCACATCAGTTTCCATCTTTTGTTCCTCTGTTTGGAAATTAGGAGCACTCATAGAAAACAGCTTGAAGACTAACAACACTGTAATAAACATCAGAGTTGCTGGAAAAGTTAGAAAGTGCTGTTAAGTTTCTTGTGATTTGGCCATCATGAAATCCAATTGATTGCTCAAAATATTTCAAATAACTATATAATAACTTGGTAGGGGGGGGGCATTCTTTGAATGGTAGATTTTCCTATGCCATATCACAATCTGCTTTATTTCTTTGAATATTTTCTATAACATATTTCCTCAAGTTCCCAGAAAACAGAGACCTGAGGCAAAACCCACACCCACCTGCCCTCGCGATGTATGATGCAACAGCAGGCTCCGTTATGATTTGCTTAACAACCACCATGTTTGCTTAATGACTGCTAAGTTTGGTTTTTTGGCTGCTGTGTTTGCTTCATGGCTCTCGTGACGTATGATGCAACAGCAGGCTCTGTTATGATCATAGATGAAAAGCCACCTGTAATTGGCCATAATCCCAGGTAACTGAGAACAATATGGGATTGATATCTGCGCTTTCTTGAGCAACACGCCTTTGGTTGTACGTTCATGGCTGCCCTATTAATGAAATGCATTATACCTGCTGTTAAGCCCCTTTATTTTAAAATTCAACAGTGAACATTATGTGATGTTCAATAACATTGGCTGGAGTCATGAATGAGGCCTGGCTGTTCATTAATCAAAACATAAAGGGGGAGGGGGGTGTTTCATATTAAAATATATATATTGTTGAAAGAAAAACCAACAGCAGTGTACCATGTGATGACCCAGGGCGTGGCACAAAAGCAACAAAGTCACAAAAATAGGTAAAATCCCTTTAATACCTCCAACTTGGTCCCTATGTCAAGTTATCCTTGGCTGGAGATCAAACTCTTCCAAAAACAGTCTACAAAGGGAAGAAATGCAGTCCAAACCCAAAGTAAAGTTAAATTTGAAATAAAAAAATCAACGCAAACTACACTGAAGTAATTAACATGACAGGCCAGGATAATAAATTGCAGACTTCCAAAAGATAACGAAGCACACATAGTTGGGAGGACGCCAACACCCAGATAAACCTCGACAAAGATAATGCACGCTTTTCTTCCAGCAAGGTGCTGTGTGCAAACACCCTTCTTATATCCTGTTCTCCCAGCTGCAACTAATGAAAGGAATCAGGGCCTTTTTCTCTCCCATAAGCCACGTTGCTCCATTCTCTGTTCATCCCTGAGTGCCCTAAGATGAAGAGGGGGTGGCCCTGGGTCTTCCTCTGAATGCCCAGCTGTCCTGTGCCCTTCTCCCATTTCTTCCACAGCCACTGGAGCCACACTCCCACTCCCTGTCAGGTGCTCAATCTCCCCCTCAGAATCAGACTCCAACAAGGGAATGACACACCATTTATATGAGCAATATAAGTAGACTCTCTTTGGACTCAAGTTTTAAAAGTAAAGTGTGAATTTGTTTTTATGTCCATAGGATCATCCAGGTCTTCTGATCCTTTGAAGGGATACACATACATCAGGCCACTGACACACCTGTGAAGCTTTGTGATCATGTTCATTCATCAGAATGGTCAGGATGCTAAATTATTTAAAAGTAAACTCACCTGAGGTTCTTCATAGACACTTTCACAAATTTTCTTAGCAACAGTTCAGAAATTTATTTAAACCCCTGCCTGCCTTTCTTCCTAGTCTCCCATCCAGATGTTAAACCTGTCAGTTTCCAAATCCAGATAAGGTCCATCTGGAATTGCTACTTGCTGAGAAAGTCATCTAACCAAATACTGGGATTTAAACAAGGTTAGACCCCCCAAACCAATGAAACAGCTTGCCTTCAGAAGTTGTGGGAGCTTCATCACTGGACCCTTTCAAGAAGAGACTTGATTGCCATTTGTCAGAAATGGTGTAGGGTCTCCTGCTTGGGCAGGAAGAGGGGTTGGACTAGATGACCTACAAGATCCCATCCAACTCTGTTATTTAGGCTGCAGTGAACCTGTTTAAAAACCTTCTGAATTAAACCACTGGAAAGCACCCTTCTTGGTCAGATGATTAGAGAAAGCACATCTAAGCCAATTTCCCTTTTCCATCCTTATCACCTTCCCTTCTTGTTCCTCTTCTTTTAACTTTTTGAATTCCATTTTCAGTTCATCAACAAGTAATGCCATTGTGAAAAAAAATTTTTTAAACAACCCAAATGTTTTTAGTCTTTCAAATAATAATTTCCAAAAGTTGCAAAGTCACCAAGCAATCCAAATACACACAGACTGTTTCATTTAGCACTTTCTTCTTTTTACACTTTCTCTTCCTAGGGTTACAGTTCAGTTGCAAAGTTCCAATTTAAAATGTATCTTTTAGAAGTCTTGTTACAATTTAGCTCTAGTCTTATAAATTCCAAGCAGCCTCCTCCAGCAAAATCTTAATATTAATTCTTTTCCTCTCCCTTCCCACTTATAACAAAGAAAGTTTTTTTTTCCAATGTTCAGAAATCTTTATTGTCCCCTTGGCTTTACTTTTACACTTTAATTACCTGCTAATGCCAAAGCGGGTTTTTCTGATTTCTCATTCAACAGCTGTCACCGTAAGGAAGGAGAGTGAAAAAAAACAAACTTTCCCTTTTAACTTTCATTCGCCGCTTTTTCCAATCTTCTTTGGGAGCGATGTATCTTTAATGAAATTCAAATTCCAGGGTATTTAAATGCTACTTATTATCCCTATCAGCCAGAACTTTCACTTCTCAGCTTCCTCCTGCACATTCTTATCTGAATGAGAGCTTCTTTGTGGCGGCCATTGCTGACTGCCGTTCCACCGCTTTCAGAAAAGGGAGTTGAGCCAGCTGAGGAGGGGGGTTGCAATTCTCCCAGACCCCTGCCAGATCTCCCCTATCTTCAGTTACCTCTACAGGGTATAACTATAGCTCCAAATCCGGCTGGATCAGGGCACTCCAGCGGCGAGCGCAACAGAAACTGTGCACGATCGCGGATTCCTGCTGCCGCCGAAGCCCTGCAAACCAGAAGTCCCTGTTCAGTGCACTTTAATGAGGGCTCCAAACAAAGCTTCAAAGCAAAAAAAATTGCATTGAAATGTCCAATTATTTATTCAGATATGGTATGTATAACTTTACTTTCCTGTACTTCCTTTCTACAGAAAAACACCAGCATCAGGGCTTTTAGAAATTAAAATTACATCAGCACAACTAAACTGGGAAACCATTTGAATAAACTCATGAAATGTATTTCAGAATCCACGTTTTTCATCAGCTCTATTTGTGATTAATAAGGAGGAAACTCAAGAGACTCAGCAAAACTGATTCTTATTCTTTTCAGGCCAAAATCGTTAACCATCTTCTGCCGTCTCCTCCTTTCTCTGCCTCCTACCTACTCAGGGATTTTATAAGCAGTTGGAGACAGTTTGAAGTGAATTCTCAGTTCTGAATGGTCCTTAGGTTTATCCAATTCTAGCTATTATCAAAAGTGTAGAAGTCCCTTGTCCCAAGGCCATCCAAATTTTCACATTATCTTTCCTTCCTTCAAATAATTTTTCCTTTCTGATTCTTTCTACTTTCCATTTGACAGATGCATTAAAGTTGTGTGGAGACCATCTACTCTTGGCACTGCCCTGTTTTATTGAAATGTTTTAGAAGATTCCCATCAAGCCCTTCCTAAAATAACAGGAGGGAAAGCTTGAAGAACAAAATCGGCAGCAATAGATAAGAGAAGACTATGATTTTTATTTTTATTTACCATATAACTGATGCAAACAGGGAGGGAAACAGATCCAGGACTACAGACCAATCAGCCTGATATTAATACTTGGGAAAGTACTGGAAATTATAATCAAGCAACAAATTTTCAAACACATATAAGCAAGCAAAGTTATAACCAGAAGCCAGCATGGGTTTGTCAAAAACAGATCATGCCAAGCAAATCTTATTTCATTCTTTGAGACAGTGATTAAATTACTGGACCAGAGAAATGCTCTGGACATAGTGCATTTGGAATTCAGTAAGGCATTTGACAAAGCAGACCATAACTTATTTCAATCTGCAAATTGAGTCTGCAAATGCATTCAGCTTATTATGCTTACATTACCTTGGGAAACCCCTGGAGAGTTTTAATATTATTCTTCCATCCTAGTTCATAATTGAGATTTCAAACACACAAATGTTATAAAATCACAAGAAGCTGAGAAAAAAAAAACCTTTTGTCTGTATTCATTAGAAATTACCCTTAATTAGCCAAAGGATGTTATTAC
>NW_020769378.1:1614999-1626402 GCF_900518735.1 Pseudonaja textilis
TTTCCATCCATTGCTTCTTGTCCTGCCCTCAGGTGGTACAGATAATAAATTGATGTCCTCTTCCCTATAACAGCCCTTCAAACTATTGGAAGACAATTATCATGTCACAATTAAGCCTTTTCTTTGTTAAGCTAAACATACCTGGTTCCCTCGGCCATTCATCATACAATTTAGCCTGCAGACCTCTTATCATTTGTTGCTCTTTTATGCATTCTTTCTAGGGCTTTGGCATCCTTTTTGTATCATGGTGTCCAGAACTGGATATAATATTGTGTGGCTTTACCAGTGCAGTATAGAGTGGTAGTATCACTTCTTGTGATCTTGATGTTATCTCTCTGTTGATGCAGCTTAGGACTGCATTGGCTTTTTTGGCAGCTTCAGCACACTGCTGACTCAACCAGTGGTCCACTAGAACACCTAGAACACCTAGATCCCTCTCACATACCTGTTGAGGCAGGTATTGCCTATTCTTTAATTGTGCATTTGATTTTCTTTTCCTCCCTAAGTGCAGGACTTCATTTTCCTCACTTCTGAACTATGTCTTTTAGAGAGGCCCCAGTTGTCAGGTTTGCCTTTTGAATCTTGAGCCCATTTTTGAAAGTTCTCCCCAGCTTGATATCATCCACAAATCTGATGAGTGTCCCTTCTATTCCCTCATCTTCTAGATCATTTATGAAGATGTTGAAGAGTACAAGAACCTTGAAGTACCTCGATGCATGCATCCATCCATGTAATGTAGTTCCATTCAGGGATGGGATTCAAATTTTTAACAATCGGTTCTGTGGGTGTGGCTTAGTTGGTGGTCATGGCTTGGTGGTCATGTTATTGGCTGGGCGTGGCCAACTCAATATCACTCACATCAAAGCATGCATCTCCTCGTCTGGCCTCTCATGACTGTGGGGATGCTGCAACAGTCGTAAGTGTGAAAAAGGGTCATAAGTCACTTTTTTCAGTGCCATTGTAACTTTGAATGGTCACTCCACACAAGCAAAGTACCAGCAAAGGAGGGGAAAAAAAACTCCAGAGAAGTTCCTGAGACAGGAAGTCTAGTCCTGCCAAGAATGTAATAAAGGTTAATGGAGAGGCAGTTTCTGTAAGCAACACCAGAATGTTTCCTTCCTGCCTTCCTTACAGGATTAGGCCAGTAATTTCTTCTAATAACCAGTTCTCCGAACTGCTTAGAATGTTAACAACCAGTTCTAGTGAATAGGTGCGAACTGGTAGAATCCCATCCCTGGTTCCATTGTGGGAGGGAGGGAGGAAGGGAGGAAATTATATCTGCTTACAAATATTCTCATGAAAATACCATTTCAGATTCAACTTATAAATATCTAATCAGTTCCCCCAGTAACTCTATGACTTTCTTATTTTCATTTCATTTATCTTTTTATTCCATAAGGAAGCCTACGGTAGTAAACAACATGTAAAAAAAAACAATCAGCAAAATTTACAACATTGCAATCAATATAGAAAGCATTAATATTTAAGCGCCAAATAAAATAATTCAATATCATCTCCCAATTGCAATGACAAATCTACTAAGTACAGATCTGCAATTATTATTTGTTTTAAATGAATAAAATACCACATCTAAGTAATGAATTGAAAACAGTTACAGACACCAAGAGCAAAACTCTCAGAGCTGCAAAAAGACAATGCCTTTAAGTTAGCTGTTGATGAGAATCTCTGTTGTCTCCCTTCAGACACCAGCTGAAAAAGTGTCGGAACCACCATTTGATATAGGAACTTCGAGTGGTAGAAGGGAAAACTGGTACATCGCTGAGGGAGCGAAAATGAAAATTGTAGACAAGATGGAAGAACTCAGAGGTGGTATTCAGCCAGTTCTGACCATTTCTTCGTGAACCAGTAGTGGAAATTTTGAGTAGTTCACAAATGCCACCTCTGACTGGAGATTTTACAGTATCCTTCCCCTGCCACACCTACAAAGCCACGCCCACAGAACCGGTAGTAAAAAAAATTGAATCCCACCACTGGAAGAACTAGTCCTACAGAACCCCTCTAGAGAAGGAGAGAATGGGAAATTATCCACATAAGCTCCAGGCAGCTGTTCGTTTTGAGACAATTGCAAAACAGTGGTTTTCCATGGGTTTGAGTGCCCCGAGACAATAGGATCAGCCATCTTGCTTGCAGACTTTTAAAGGAGACTAAGTTTGTGAAACATCACCTTGTAATTGCATTGGGAAATTATTTATTTACTATCTTAAGGCTGCTAGAGATCTTCAAAACATCAAGTTTGAAAAATCAGTTGGGGAGTTTTACTTTCATTCTTAAATAAAGGAAAAATTAATGTTAAGCTTAAAAATTTAAAGAATCGTGAATAAATGTCATTTCTGATTTCTGATATTGTTTACATTTATTATCAGTTTCTGACAAAAAACAGCCCATTGGGAAAAATTAATTTACTTAATAGCTTAATGACAGTGGAATTCACTTAACAGCTGTTAAACAGTTGTTAACAACAACTGCTGAAAAATATTTGGAAACTTTATTTTGGTCTTGATTTATGACTGCAACAACTTACAACCATATTTTTTTTCTCCTTTTTCTTTTTTCTTCTTTTTTCCTTGCACTTTTTATTCCTCCTTTCTATTTCTCTTTTTCCTACATTTAATTCATATTTGCTTTTAATACTGTAATCAAAATGTTAAATAAAAAATGGGTTTTTTTATTTATGAGTTGCCTGCCATATGAGTTGCCACCCTGCAGAGTGCCATCCTCACCACTTCCCATCTTTCTCTTGATTCTAGCTTCCCCAAGTCCTGCCTGGGCGAAATCCTTTCCATACAGCTTCCTCCCACTTCATATCTGGCAAACATGAATAGAATATGGAAAAACAGAGTTGGAAGGGACCTTGGAGGTCTTTTAGTCCAACCTCTTGCTTAGGCAGGATATCCTATACCCGTGATGGCGAACCTATCGCATGCATGCCACAAGTGGCACGCAGAGCCATTTGTGCCAGCATGCAAGCCGCAGGAAAACTTACCTCATTGCGCATGCGCATGCCTCCCAGATGATTTTCGGCCTGTTTGAGGCTTGAGAAAAGCCTTTGCAGGCCAAAAAATAGGCCCATTTCGTCACTTCGTATATTTCCAGAAATATCGGAAGTGATGAAATGGGCCCATTTTTCGGTTTGCAAAGGCTGCAGAAGTTTTCCTCAAGCCTCTGGGAGGCCGAAAAAGGCCTCAAACAAGCCAAAAATCAGCTGGGAGGTGCAGTGCAGGTAAGGGTGGGGGTGGGGAGATTGCGCGTGCATGCACAGGGGCATGGAAGGACACGCATTGCCTTCTGAGTGCCCAATTTTGGGCCCAGGAGTCCAAAAAGGTTAGCCACCATTGCCCTATACCATTTCAGACAAAATGGTTGTCCCATTGTTGGAGCATTCACAACTTCTGAAGGCAAGTTGTCCGGCAGATTAATTGTTCTGTCAGGAAATTTCTCCCGAGTTCTAGGTTCCTTCTCCCAAATTGTTTCCATCCTGTCAGCCTCCAAGATTTCTTCTTCTCTGACATTTTTAACTGCTTGACTCTTGCCGGCTGCCATGGAAATGAGGGGAAGGAATAATCGGGCTTTGTGGGGGGAAGAGTGCTGAAGGTTGAAGTTGTGTGAACTGTAAAAGTTGGGATGCTTTCCTGCTTACTGAGCAAGTGCAGCCATTTATCTTTTCCAGGCCAAGGTCGACCGTCTCGGCAAGCCAGATGTGTGAGATGCCACCTGAAAATGTAACCCACATGACATTATACACACCTCAGATTGGATGTCCAGTTTGAATTGTTGGGGGTGGGGACTTCGAATAACTTCCAATATGTAATTTCTGTGCCTTTTGCCTCAGATCTGGTTTTTCCTTTGTACTTTTCTCTATAAAAATGGAGTCTAAGGTTTTCTTTCTTGGATTTTGAATGGAGGCACAGCTGACACTTCCATTGCTTCTTGTCCTGCCTTCAGGTTCTTTGGAGAATAGCTTGACTCTCTCTTCTTTGTGGCAGCCCCTGAGATATTGGAACTCTGCTATGAGGTTACCCCAACTCCTTCTTTTTTTTAAACTAGACATACCCGGTTCCAGCAGCGGTTCATATGTTTTAGCCTCCAGCCTCCTAATCACCTTGGTTGCTCTTGGCTGCACTTATTCTAGATGACATCATCCTTACAATCCCTAAACTCTGTGATGCCCCTTGGGATCACATGTCACTCAGTATCCCTGAGTCCAATAGGCACTTCTAGAAAATATCAACAGGGCTTTTGAAGACTGCCAGTTTGTTCAATAGACAGATAGACAAAGCAGAAAAGAATTTCTCCCTCCTTTTGTTTTCTGTTTCTTAAGGAAAGCCTGGTAAACTTGGTTCTGCTTCAATAATACCGCACCCGCCCTCCTTCACTTTACTTATCTCTTTGTGGTTTCTGAGACATTTATTCCCAGTAGGACAAAAGAGTCTTAAGTGTCACATTAGCACATTTGACTTCAGACACCTCTCCTCTTGCCAAAAAGGCCACGTTTAAAACTGCCCTCTGGGCAAATCAACCTCCAGCAACTTCTTCCCAAAAGCTTTCTAACAGCCCTGCCACACAAGAAGCCTTACAAGAACCAGCGAAACCAGATTTCTTGTGGATCTCTGTTCTTGATTTCAAGGGAAACAAGCCTCAATATACATTTTTGAAACTGACAAGAGCCTCCAAGCCATCTGAAAACCCAGCATGAAGTATTCCTTGGTGCTGCTCATTGAGAACTAAATGTTCCACTCGGGCTGCAAACCTTTCTTCGTATTATTATCTTGTCCTGGTATAGATCCTGTCCCCAGTATTGGGAGGGGAGAATATACAGTAATTTGATCCCAATCTGCATTTTCTCATTATTTTTGGCCAAAAACTTGAACCTGAAGAAAGGAGTTTATATTTTCTACTTTTCTTCTCCAGGAGACACACATTCCCCAGGAATATTCCTGCTTCCCACAGTAGCCTCTGGCCCTTATGTGCTAGAAAACTGTTTAACTGATTGGAAATGAAGCTATCAATTTTCTGTACCAGTCAATGCTTATCTTTGATTGCTGGGAGAAAGTATAGGAGAAACCTTTCACCTTTCATTCCAGTCTCAACCTCCCTAAATGGGTTTCTTTTCTTGGATTTTAATTTCCTAAAATATTAGGTTGCTATCTTAGAAGAGCTGCTATTGATCTTTTTTCTCTGACCTTGGCCTCCTCAGCCATTTCTGTTTCCTCCTGTTTTATCCTATAACAGGCTCAGATTGCTGTTCTCTCCCACCCAATTTACTTTCTTTACTGACTTACAATCACTTCTGGTCTAAGAGAACTTTTCCAGCCTATGTAGTTATTCTCTACTAAAAGAATAATTGAAAATTAGGACCTTGCTCTACTCTTCTTTTTAATTCAGCAACTCTGTGAACACCTGTGGTGTTTTACAATTCCAGGTTTTCAGTCAACAAGTATATTAGGTTGATATCCATGAGTAGACAACAGACTTTCCATAGCAAGTTACTATGTAAAGTTCACAACTGGGGCCATCTGACCCTTAAATATAGGACTAATAATACTATTTTTTCTATTTGCTAAAAAAACAAACCATTTTAAAAGGGCATTCTTTTAAGCTTTGTGTCTGCACTATTTCTGCCTGATTTTCTGTTTTGCTATAGGGAACTAACAAGTGCTGAGCATTTTATTGATTGATACTAGAGGAAGACAGTTCAATGAAAAACACCCATTGTCTTTCATTCATGTTTGCAGACTTATTTTTCCTTTTACTCTTCTGTTGAAACTTGCTGGGGAAAACAATTCGGAAATAGCAACCTTCTACCAAATAAAATCTCTCTGCCTGATAGATTTTCACCGTAGAAGCAACAATAAGAAGAGCACCTTATGGACCAATATTTTACAGCTAAGTGGCAGAGAAGCCTATCTTTATTTATCAAATGCATTGATCAAATTTTTGTGCAAACTGTCTCTGCCTTGTTTTCTGGAAGATGGGCAGTTTTCACCCATGTAGCCACACCTCTACGCAAGGTGATTAAGGGCTATTTACTCTAAACTTTTGCCAGTTTTGGTGGGACCAAAGTCTTTATTCTATACCAGGGGTTCCCAACCTTTTCTATAGCCCACACCCCTAGAACGCTTCTGATATATTCTCACACCACTTAAAAAAATAAATAATTGTATGCATATAATTATACATATACATGTTGAAACTTCTAAACCCGAGTTTTTGCACCCCTTGGAACATCATCTCACATCCCCAGGGGGTGAGAGCACCCCCATTTCTATAACCTGTAAATCAATCTTTGGCACTTTTTATAAATGATTTGATCAAAAGAAACCTTTTATTTTAAAAAATCCAAAGCTGACCATCCTCCTAGAAACCCTGTTCCATAATTCATCAATTTTAACTTGTTCAACTTATTAAGTTCAGCCCTAATTTGCATGAGGATTAGTTACTCCGTTTTAATATACATTTTCCTGATGCACAAGCTCTTCTTTGGATGATTTGGCCAAAGTATTGGTTACACCAGTTCCTCAACCTTAGGAACTTTAATATTTCCTGATTTCCCCAGCCAGCATTTTGACTCCTGTGTGCTGGCTGAGGGATTCTGGGAATTAAAAGTCCTCACATCTCAAATTTCCCAGGTTGAGAAACACTAGATTAGATCATGCCATGTCACCAGGAAGTGAACAGAAATCAAGTGGATCTTCAAATTTAATGAGTTCAGGTCTTAACACCAGGGTGAAGGGGCTTCTTAGGCCTCCAAAGGTCCCAAAGTTAACATCACTTCCAATACATCAAATTGGTTCAAGGAAACAAGTGAGGAAACTGAAACACATACAAAAAACGCATTGCTTTAACAACAGCTAAAAATAAAGGGTATTTTTAAAGCCCACTTTAGACTAATTCTTTCTTTTTATGTTTTGAATGTTAAGTAAAGTGCTTCCCTGCTAATAAGTATAGATTCTTAAATCATAGAATCATAGGACTGGAAGGGACCTTAGAGGTTATCTAATCCAACTGCCTGCTCAAGGCAGGAGTCCTTATTCCACCCTGGACAAATGGTTGTCCAATCTTTTCTTGAGAACCTTCAGCAATGGAACATCCACAACTTCAGGAGGCAAGTTGTTCTATTCAGTAATTGTTCTGAAATTAGCTCCAGGTTGGAACTTAAATACTTAGCCATGGGTACAAACTCTCTAGTCCAAGCCACAACGTGAAATTTCTCCATTATCTTTTAAAAGTGCTTTTGAAATTATTATTAACCAATTTTATTACCACAATCTATCTACTTATCTGCTATCAGTCTGCCTGTCTGTCTGTCTATCTATCTATCATCTATCTATCTATCTATCTATCTATCTATCTATCTATCTATCTATCTATCTATCTATCGATTTATTAAATGTGTTTTATGAATAATAAATGAATAAAATAATTCATCAACCAATCTTCTAAGACATGGACAGAACTAGGTGACAGCTTTGTTACTGAGACAGGATGTGGCATGGACATCAAGACTTTCTGTCACTTATTTGGGGGGGGTGCACTTCAAGGACTGATATGTGACAGTCCCACGTTAATTTCTCTGTTGGACTAAATAAGTATTTAGGCTTTGACAAACTAATGTAAGTGCTTTAGGACTCCCTTCCTCATAAAGTGCTTTTCAGAAGAGGTAGAAATTTGCTGCAATGACAGAGGAATGGCTAGGATGACCAGATCCTTATTGGTGATGGGATTTGATCTAATAACATCAATCAGAATAGAGCTGGAAGGGACCCTGGAGGTCTTCTAGTCCAGCCCCCTGCTCAAGTAGGAGAACCTATACCATTTCAGGCAAGTGACTGTCCAGTCTCTTCTTAAAAACCTCCAGTGATGAAGCACCTACAACTTCTGAAGGCAAAGCTCTTCCACTGATTAATTGTCCTCACTGTTAGGAAGTTTCTCCTTAATTCCAGGTTGCTCGTCTCCTTAATTAGTTTTCATCAATTTTTTTCCTGTCTTGCCCTCTGGTGCTTTGGAAGATAAGTTGAGCCCCTCCTCTTTGTGGCAGCCTCTCAAATACTGAAATGCTGCTGTCATGTCACCCCACGCCCCACACTCCTTTTTTTTCTAGACTAACCAAACCCAAATCCTGCAACCATTGGTCCTTGTTTAAGTGATCGTCCATTAGGACTCCAAGGTCCCTCTCACCGTTACTGTTTTTCACCTAATCTGTATTTGTACCTTTAGTTTTCCTGCCCACATTAACATTTCATTCTTACCATAAGAAACTCTTTAAGTTATAATGCACTTAAAAGCAATTCACATTCCTTTCCCCAAAGTTGCCAACCTTTGCATTTCACTTTATGGTCTCTGCACACAAGGGAAAATGATTAATAGCTGTTATTGATCTTGCTCCAGCCCCCACCCCACCCCAAACCAGAATGAAATATAACAACATGAAATAGAAAAAAGCAAACTAGCTTTCATAGTAAGGAAGGGCTGTTGTTACACAGAGGTCTTTAGTATGTTGTCATTCCTTTGAAAGAGAGTCTTTGCAGGCCCACCTGGCAATAGGAAAACTGGACACAAGGAATGTTTAAAACCCAGCATTGGGTCCTTAGTCCAAGAGTGAGAGCAGACATGAGGGACATTACCAATAAAGGAGTTTATTTGTAGCTCAGAATTGAAATGTGGGATCCTTGGTACTCTCTGAGCTTGATTGTTTTCTTGCAGGCATTGCATTTGTTTTGTTTCCTAATTTTGTGAAACTTCCTGGATCAAAGCATTCATCTCAAACATCAAGTAGCTAAAATTAATTTGACATATGTACTACCATAAACATTCACAGGGAATGCAGAATGATGTGAATAGAATTACCCAACACATTTGGAAATTAAAAACAGAAGAACACAGCATTTCCTTGTCAATCTATTTGCAGCTGCAACGTTCTTCACAACAGATCTATAGGGACATCAATATATCCTAGCCATGATGCAGTCCTCCAATTGATTGGTTGCATCAGATTATCACTGAAACAATCTAAGAATATGGGAAAGCTGTAACATCATATGTTATGAAGAGAAAATAGTTCAGATGTGCTGATTCTGCTGAAACATGGCTGTTTTGATGGTTATGTTTATATACCGTGTTTCTCATAAAATAAGGCTGGGCCTTTTTTTTTTTTTGAGCCCCAAAAAAACAGCTAGGCCGTCTTTTCAGGGGTGACTTAATTTCCCCCCCCCCATGCACACCCCACCTAGAGCGCCCCAGCGCGCTCACCTCGCCACAATAACATGCTTTATAATATCACGGTTTATGACCCCAATTGCCAGATTCTATTACAGTCATAAATTGAGAGCTACCTGTACTAAAAACAGGACTGGGATGTACCTTAAATCTGATCCACTGTGACTCTGAGAGTCACGCACCATCTATGGTGCTCGGGAGTTGAAATGTAAGAGGTAAGCATTATGCACCAATGCTATCATCATTAAACATTTAAATCTATACAAATGTCTAAGGAACTGTGCCAAGAGAAAATAAAAATGCGGAGACATCTGAGGTTTCTGTGAATGACTACCAGTTTAAAATATTGCAAAGGACCCCAGTCCTTCGGGGAAGCAAAAAGCAGCAAAAATGTTTTTCACAAGAATAAGACACACCAAATTCACTCTTCATTTAGGGTATGCTTGGGTACAACTTGGGAATGCATACATCTTTTTCAAAAATGATTCTAACAAGCTGCTTTCCCTCTTCGTGTTCTGACCACAGTCACTCACAACTCTTTTTCTATTTCTCATTGCATCTCACCTGACCGATCAAAGCACAACTCTTGATTGTCTTCAAAGACTCCTGTGATGCTGAAGGCAGGGAAAACCACCTTGAGTTCTAGCCGGGGCAGGGCTAAAGAACTTTCGGAGGTGAAGATGAAAAGATTCCCAATAAGGCTGGAAAGATCAATTCAACCTTGAGGGGTGAAAAAGCAATTTATTTGGGTTAGGGCTGCTTCAGGACATAACGAAGTTTTCTCTTAAGAAAAATACACTTTTAAAGAAAAACATAAGCACTGGTGAAAGATTTAATGTTTTCCTCTGTTTCTAAAAGGGTTTGTTGCAGTTATTTATACTGAGAACATATGTATACAAATGTACATCATGATCTGAAAAGGTCACCAAAGAACTATCAATAAAGATTTTTGGGAGAAAAATCTAATTCTTCCCTCCTGTGTACATGTTAATTACCCTTTTGTTGTGCTGTGTTTTTGATGATGGTAGGAATCCCTGTTGTTTCAAGGAGAAAATTACAATTCATGGGACAAAAACAGTCTGTGAGTGAGTTTGGAGTGCAATATATGGTATCAGGAGACCAAATTATATTATATGGCTTGGATTTTTAATTTTTTTTTTCCTCCTCTTCCTGTCTCCCAAGGTTATTCTCACATACCATTATACATTCTGATTAACAATCAAGCTGATCGGTCCAGTATATGCTTTTGGAGCAAGCCTAACTTTTACCTTTTCCCTGACCTGGGTGAGTTGAGGGCTTCCAACAGTGAGTGCATGGATGCCAAACTAACAGTGGATAGGAATTGGCCCAAAGTTATCAATTTTAAGAATAAAATGGGAAACCTATGAATACTGCTTTTTCTGTGGCCCACTTAACTTTGTGGCACTGCTTTGGAAAATAGTTTGAATGGCAGGAGGAGCAGCTCTTGTTCCTGCTGCCTCTCCTTAACAGACTAAATTTAAGTGTGCTGCGCAAGGCGCTGCAAGAGCTGCAGTTAACGCTGATGCTCTCGCTGCTTCCATGGCTGCTTGCTGCTCTTCCAGTGCCTCACGCAGCACCCTTAAACTTAGTGTGCTTCACAATGGGAGAGACTGCATCCCCTTCTTCTCCTCCTGGAGCTCATTACGTTGCAGAACATTGGCTGTGGTCAGCCCTACTAGTGTCATGAGGCGGAGAAATGTTGCGTATCTCCCCCTGTGGCACCAAGAAGGGCCAAAAAAAGAGGCAAGTAGAGGGGCACTGCACTCCCACCCTGGAATACTGAACAAGTCTCCATCCACCTCCACCGCCTCCGCCCTTCTCTTCTCAGGGCAGGCGAGGAGTGAGTGGGAGGGTGAGGGGCAGGGCCAGCCAGTGGTGGGATCATCCAACAGGGAGCCACAGCAGGGGGATGAAAGAGATTCATTTATCTGGGAACCTGAAATGACTCTTGATTGAAATCATATGGTAAAAAACACCCGAAGAAGAAAAAACAAAATCAGCACACACAAAAACAGCCAACCCTCACCTGTTTTTGGAAATGGTTCAAGAGGGAACACACACACATACAAGACGGAGGGGAGAAAGAGAAATGAGACAGAAAAAGAGAGAGAGAGAGAGAGAGAGAGGGGGGGGGGGGGGGGGGGGGGG
>NW_020769378.1:1635491-1654337 GCF_900518735.1 Pseudonaja textilis
CCTAATCCTGTAAGGAAGGCAGGAAGGAAACATTCTGGTGTTGCTTACAGAAACTGCCTCTCCGTTAACCCTTATTACAATGTTTAGGCAGGCAAGTAAGTTTATATCATGCATTATAACTTTATTTAGGTTATTGACCAATCAAAATAGATTTAATGAAACAAATAGCATTAGCAATAGCACTTAGACTTATATACCGCTTCATGGTGCTTTACAGCCCTCTCTAAGCGGTTTATAGAGTCAGCATATTGCCACCAGCAATCTGGGTCCTCCTTTTACCAACCTCAGAGGGATGGAGGTCAACCTCAAGTGCATCAGGATTAAACTCCTGGCTGTGGGCAGAGTTAGCCACAATATTGCATTCCAAATATTGTGCCACCAGATTAACAAAGTTAATCCCTAACATCAGTAATTACTGACCTCCATTTGCAGGTAAAGCTTATACATAATATAGCAACATTGTGCTACTTTTAAAGAGATAGAATAATCCTAGTTATCTAATAAATAACACAAATAAAAATGATTGGACTTCCCTACAAATATAGCTAAAAAGGGGTGGGGTAATCAAGTGATGGCAAAAGTCCTGTAGAACTGTCAGTACAAAAGGGCTATGGTTTCAATAGCACTGGGCCACAGGGGCAGTGTCGAGTTTCGAAAAGGGTCTCCCTGTATTTCCCTTTCAAAATAGTTATGTGGAGCTAAAAATAAATCTCTCCTGAATTTGGGAATTGTGATATACAAATGATATACATACAGGAGCAAAAATGTGGTTATTTACAAACATGTTTTCTGAGAAAACAGCAGTTTGGTCTTCCCTGTCTAAGAACCTTTGCTTAGGATCTCACCCTAAAGGTAAGATGGCATTACTGAAAAAGCCACAGTGATTCAGTTTCTTTTGGATAGGTGTTTCCCAAGTCGATTTATAATTGCCTGATAATATTGGATGGGTCAGCCCACTAGGACTATTGTGTAGTTTTAGCCAGTTATTTATCAAGATATTTATCAAGAGATTGGATTTAAGTTTATTGACTTCTTTCTCTCAAAATACTGCATTGGGGAAGCAGCAGGTACCCTGAAAGATGTTTCTCAAAAATTGTGTTTTGGATTTTTTTCTCAGGTAATGATGCTGTGATGTAGTCCTAATTGGACCCTGCATAGTAGTAGTGTTCAGGCTTTAGCTAATTTAACTTAACTGCAGCAGCGATAAACTCTGCTCCTCTGGAAAAATAATAATTTTGAATGGCCAAAGAAGATTGCTCTGCGTTATATGATAAATAGGACTAGAAGACCTCCAAAGTCTCTTCCAACTCAGCTATTGGTGCAGTGGTTAAAATGCAGTACTGCAGGCTACTTCTGCTGACTGCCAGCTGCCTGCAATTTGGCAGTTCGAATATCACTGGTTGAGTCAGCCTTCTATCCTTCCAAGAACCCAGATAGTTGAGGGCAATAATGCTGACTCTGTAAACCACTTAGAGAGGGCTGTAAAGCACTTTGAAGCGATATACTGTATAAGACTAAGTGCTATTGCTATTCCTATTGCTATTCTGTTACTCTGTTCTGTTATTCTTAATAGTCCAGGCAAGCTCATCTACTTCCTGAAGCTTGAAAAATTATCCCTAAATATCTAAAACCTGCTCGACGGAATCCCACCTAAGTTCCAGATTCTCTGATTTGGGCATTTGGAGAAAGCGTCAACCTTAATCTTGGAATAATGTGTTATGTCTCACCTGGATAAACAAAGTAATAAGTCCAAATTTCCAGCTGAAACACAAATAAACAGGCAAGTCCGGTAATTGCAGGGTTAATTTCCTTAATCCTAAAACATTCTTGGCAGTCTCACGCCAGCTATCTGCCAAGTTCGATAAAGAAACATAAATCACAAACTGACGCCACACAGGAAAATATGCAGAAGCTTCTTCTCATAAAACAACAAGTTGTCCCGAACAAGGAATCAGAGCTAACACGCCCACTTTTATTCCCTGTGGGGCGTTGTCAGTCTCTCATCTCAGTCTCTGATTTGTTCTTTCTTTTTACGTTGCATTTCACGCTTCTGCCTGCGTCTTTGCCTTGCATCAAACCAGCATTCCTCGGCTTGATCCTCAGCCAAGTACTCCAGCACGCTCTCCTGATTATCTGCCGACACCTGAGGCACAACCAGGGAGGAAGGTCCTGGGGAGGAAGGCAATTCCAAATTCTCCAGCAAAGCAGGCTCAAACCTCAGAGCCAAATCCTCCTCTTCCTCCTGGCTCAAGTCTGTGTCTTCTAACAGAGCAGGCTCAAACCTCTGAGTCACAACAATAATGTATTATTAATTCCTCCTCAATACAATAATGTGTAGGTGATAGAACAGAATATTTGTAGCTGAGGAACTGTGGGGTCCTTGGTGCTCTCTGAGCTTGGGTTTTTGGTTGCCAGTTAAAGTTAATGAGTTGTGGCTATATTTTACTACCAGCTGTTGCCGCACCATAGCAAGGTGTAATGTTGATCGGTTCTAAACCCAGCCTGTTCATCCATCATAATGCCTTCAGAATGGAGCCAGTTAATTAATTTATCTTGTAGATGTGTAAGATACATTTTGCGGATCTGACCTAACAAATTAATTGTGCAGGTATTAGCTAGATCATATCTTTTGCCCTTCATATGTATTAGTATTAGAATAGCCCCCAGTCCTTTGCTATCATAGCTAAACAATGTATCGTTGTGAAAAGTGAAGCTAACACTGGAGTCCACCATTCCACATTACTATTATTTATTTCTTATGTAATAAGATCTGAGCCAGGGGATTTCACTAGTTTGAACGATTTAGTTATATTTCTGATTTCTCATCCTGAGACTCAACCTGAGATTGGGTGGAAGAGAAGTCACGTCAAGCTTCAAATCTGCCAGGGAATTCTCTGACCATACACTGCAGCAAAATGGTCTTCCTAAATACTGGCTGGTATATGCAATGAAGGACTATAAAGATTATTTGAGACAGATGAGGCCACCAAGCACCAGGAGCTGGCGGCCACTAATAAACATTGCCAGGATAACAGCATAGCATTCCTCTTTTTCGACAAATGTATTGTTTATACTTATACTTCCCTACTCTGGCACTGATGGTGTTACCTAGTTTGGTAATGAAACATCTGCCAGAAAACAACCAGAGAGCACCAAGGACCCCACATTTTATATTTTAAAACAATCTCACTAAGAGATTGAACAAGAACAGGGACTCTCTTAGTATAGTTTAAAATAGCGGCTTAGAGAGTTCCAATCTGGTATTCCAAACATGATGAGTTCTTGAATCTTGCCTAACTGTAACAGGATGAGGGGCAATTAACAGTATTGAATCAGGAAGTCCTCCCTATCTGTTATTGAGGTCAGGAACTCCAGTGCTAAGCAATGCTGTTGCAAAACACAATGTCACACGACTGCACTGCCTTATGACAATTATTCCAGCATCATTAGTAAATCACAAATGGTCACAGCATTCCAAGGTCACATGATCACCATTGTGACTTCCTGCTGGCTTCCCCATTGACTTTACTTGTTGGAATTTGGCAGCGAAGATCACATATGATCATCAAGTAGCCAGGAGCCACTGCAAACGGATTATCAAGTGCCTGAATGGTGATTGTGTGATCACAGGGATGTCATGACATTGCTACAACTATGAGGACCCATCATAAAGTCATTCCTCATTTAGTAACATCGTAACTTCAAACGATCAACTGAAAGATTGGACATTAAATGAAGACTACCTAGTGGGGCTTGGTCTACCTAGTGGGCCTGACAGGAAGTCAAAGCCCACAGAAAACAATTCTGCAGGACAAGAAAGCACTTTCAACTATTCCTGAGTAGCACCTGCAAGTTACCCCAAAGAAGCGTGTGAGTGGGAGTCAAAGAAGATAGCTATTCATCATACAAGGTGAAAGGAAAGTCTTGGCAGAGCTGCAGCGAATTTGCTTCCTTCTTTAGATAGAACATCTCCCTCTGTGGTTAAGCAGATTTGAAGAGAAATGTGGACTAAGCTTTTTCCTTCACTTGCAAACCTTTTTGAAACAATTTGGTAAACATTTATTTATAAATAAATCATACTGAAATTATTCAAGCTGTGATCGTGTGCCGTGCATACTCAAATATTCCTTACTTCACCTGTGTTTCACCAAATAGCAATGAGGGGAGTGATAACAAATTCTCAGAGAACCCAAAAGGAAAAAAAAAAACCACGTTTCTTCTGTGGTGATTCAGGTTGCAATTGCCTTCTTATGTTCTGCCCTGGTTTTATAGGCAGGGATGGGCTTCAAAAATGTTAGCAACAGGTTCTCTGTTGGGTTGCTGGGTGGGCGTGGCCTAGTCAGTCCCCTGCATTATGGCAGGGAGGGTGTTTTTGCCTCCCCAGGCTCCAGAGGCTTTCCTCAAGCCTCCAAGAGGGCGAAAACAGCCTCCCCGGGCTCCGGAAGCTCTCTGGAAACTGGAAACGGGCCCATTTCCAGCCTCCACTTCCCATTTCCAGCCCCCACTTCCAGGAGGCCTGTTTTTCACCCTGCCCGAGCCTCCGCGCATGCCCTGCACTTAACCTGCATTCAAAATGGGCTGCATGGGGACTCCTGGGAGGGGTGGGGCAGAGTAGTCAGGGTCAGCCAGAAGTGGGATTTGGGGATTCTCCAAACTATGCACAATCTTAGCTAGGGGCTCCCCCGAACCCCTGCAAACCCCTAGCAACCCACCCCTGCTTACAGAGAAAGCACCTGGCTTCTCTGGGCTCAGAAGCAGGGGTGGGATGCTACCAGTTCACACCTGTTCGCTAGAACCGGTTGTTAACATTCTAAGCAGTTGGGAGAACTGGTTCTTAGAAGAAATTACCGGCCTAATCCTGGAAGGAAGGCAGGAAGGAAACATTCTGGTGTTGCTTACAGAAACTGCCTCTCCGTTAACCCTTATTACATTCTTGGCAGGACGAGACTTCCTGTCTCAGGAACTTCTCTGGAGTTTTTTTCCCCTCCTTTGCTGGTACTTTGCTTGTGTGGAGTGACCATTCAAAGTTACAATGGCACTGAAAAAAGTGACTTATGACCATTTTTCACACTTACGACTATTGCAGCATCCCCACAGTCATGAGAGGCCAGGCGAGGAGATGCGTGCCTCGATGTGAGTGATGTTGAGTTGGCCACGCCCAGCCAGTCACATGACCACCAAGCTATGCCCACCAATTAAGCCATGCCCACAGAACCGGTTGTTAAAAAATTTGTTAAAAAATTAAAAAATTTGAATCCCACCCCTGCTCAGAAGCTAAACAGGGACTGATCCAGTTAGACCCTCAGTGGGAGATTGTTGTAGACTTTGAAGGAGGAATTTGTATCGGAGGTAGTTCAACTGAGCCCCTGTTTTATTAAATGTTTCATAATAAGTTTATAGTTTTGGGAAATAATTTTCTAGACCAAGCAAACTCAGCAAAAAGCAGGTGGGTGCCTAGCTAAGAGAAAGTGTTAACTTTCAGAAAGAGTGGATCATTCGATTGTGGTCACCAGGGGGGTGTGGGGTTATTACTTTTTTATTGTTTATTGGGCTTGTAAGCTGCTGCTGAGAATGAGTTGGGCAGCTATATAAATTTTCTTAAGCAAACAAACCGCAAGAATGAAAGCTAACTGCTGGAAAAGTATTTGAAGACTGTGAATTGCTAGCATATTGATCAGTAAATCCATTTATGCTTCCGTGTAATGTACTAGCTTTAGGCTTATATATATGTAGAAGGGATTTTTGTAATGGGTATATCAACAGGACAGTAACATAAGCCAGGGAAGCAAAAAGGTCCCAGAAGATGACAGTGGCAAAAGCACACAGATTATGTCCAAGAAGTCCCTACACTTCCCTCAAAAGAGACTTGAACTACTGTTACTGCTGTGCAACTTCCTGATGTGCCACAGCTCTGATGCAAAACCCATGAGCAAGCATTGTTGGACAGATAGCATAACATTCATGCTATGATTGTACGCAGGCATGCCTCCTCCTATCAAAATGATTCACTTCTTGGCAAGAACATTGAGGGCACTGCATGAATACAACAGGCCCGTTGACTCTCCTACTCTTTTTGTCTTGAACAAAATTAATAAGCCCAGCCACAATCATTGTATTCAAACAAAGGACTTGCATCACATTCCAGGTGCTTGCTGCTATGACGTTCAATTTCATTTACCCTTAAGGGTCCTCACGGGATGTTGGCCAAATTGCAATTCATTTTCTAATAAATAGAAGAGCCAGGAAAAGGAGGAAACACTATTAAATACTCATAGAAGAACAGAAATAATCCCTATTTTCCCTCCTGGGATATTAATGGATGGTTAGAGTTAATGGACCTTCATTTAACTTCAGACCATAACTCTCAAAACCATCATTAATTCCTATGAAAACATTGAGCTTTGGTCATTAATGCTTAATTACTCAGAAAAAATGGACAGATTGTTAATATTAATTTACATTACAAAACTAATCAGGTCATCCTCAACACTTTCTGCTGCGATCCCTCATGAGAGAGAAAACAGCATAATAAAATAAAAATGATCATTTATTGAGGTCAATATCATGGGATAGTCAAATACTCATAGCCTCTGCTGACTTTTATTCCTTGCTAAATCATTTTCATTTCATAGTATGGCTTTGTATATTTAAGTTTGTCCAAACATTATAGGTCACAGTGCTGATTTGACATTCTACATGCATAACTGGAGACTCATAATGCTAAACTTCCTAGTAAATACAAAGCTTTCCCCTGGACCTCTTTGGTAGAATCCAGGCAAGGGATTCATCCATGAAGATCCAAGGTCTTTCCTGTGGAGAAATCTAGATGGCAAGGCTGGGCCAAAGCTGCTGGGAGGAATAGCCAGGACTGGGATAAACCAATCGTAAAATAACTTCATATTTTTAATAGTAATATTATTAAAAGATTATAATTACAATAGTAAAAAACTAGTACAAACTTAAAAAAAAGATACAGTAAAAGAATAAAAGGAAAGCATAGAAGGTGCAGAAAAGAAAGAAAGAGATAAAGAAATTACTTCACCTGACCATGGTGTGTTTGTGTGTGTGCATGTGTGGCCATTAGAATGTCAGAACTGAGTCATAAGTACCTTTTGGGCTATTTGTCAAACTTTGAATGGTCTCTAAACAAGGACCAGCTCTATGCAAATTTAGAGTCCTTTCAAAGGTGGCCAACCATGGTTTGACCAAGATGGCTATTCCCTCAGAGCAATAGACTCACTGGAGACCACTACCTGGGCAGCTGTCAGGAACACTTGTAGGTGATCTCAAGTCCTTTCCCCATCTGGAGAGGATTCATAGAGCTGGTCGACTCGCCAGCTCTTCACTCTGCTGCAGTCGTGGCCTCTGCTTTTACTGAAGGCATTTTCAATCCATCATTTCTTCTCACAAAGTCATATATTCAAGCTTTTTGAATACTGGGATTTAAGCCAGAGAATTTTGGCAACACAGCTGTTTTTGTTGTGTTAAATATACTAACATAATTGAACGACCAAATTTTAGAACCATATTAACATGAATTCTGATAGTTTACATCAAATTAAATATTTCTGCAACTCTAAAGTGTCATATTGCAGCTATTACATATAGTTAAGATGACAATTCACGTACCTTTATTCTTTTGTTCTTAATTAAAAATAACTATTTGCATGGCAATTTCTGAAATTGCTCTGGGTGCACCTACAAACAGGTTTTGAGAAGCCCAATTTTGCCCTTTAACATATATAACATATACCCAACAAGAATTTGGAACTGGAAGGCACCTGGTTTTTCCTCCCTCCCCCACCCTTTAATACAATGCTGGCTAACCTTTTTGGGCTCCTGTGCCAAAAATTGTGCACGGACTTGTACGCTCATGCTCACATGCCAGCACCCAGAAGGCAATGTGCCCCCCATGCCCCTATGCATGCATGTGCAATACCCACCCCTTCCCACCACCACCCACTTACCTGCACTGTGCCTCACAGCTTATTTTTGGCTGGTTTGAGGCCTTTTTCGACCTCCCAGAGGCTTCAGGAAGGCTTCTGCAGGCTTTTCAGGATGAAAACTAGGCCTGTTTTGTCACTTCCAGTATTTCCAGAAAAACAGGAAGTGATGAAATGGGCCTAGTTTTCTTCCTGAAAAGCCTGCAGAAGCCTTCCTGAAGCCTCTGGGAAGCTGAAAAAGGCCTCAAACTGGCTGAAAATCAACTGTGAGGCATGTGCATGTGCAGTGAGGTAAGTTTGCCTGCAGCTCATGTGCCGGCACAAATGGCTCTGCGTGCCACCTGTGGCACGTGTGCCATAGGTTTGCCATCATGGTTCTAATCTAGCCTTTCTAATCTGTTTTTTTTTCCTTGTTGTACCATGGGAATCCTGTTATGAAGCAGAAGTTAAGTACAGAGATACTAAACAAAAATCAAATCCATATGTTAACTACAGTATCAACTCTTACCACTCACATACATAGATTTTTTTTCCCATGACAATTTGTCCCCAATGTGACCTTACTTATACAATATTTTTGCACATTTCGTTGATCAGGCATCATCACTGATGAGAACAAGTAAGTGTTTTCCAATATATTGACAAAAAAAATAGAAAAGGCACAGGAAATCTGTTTTTCCTGAATCAAAGAGCAAGGAAACACAATCAAAACAGAGGTGGTATTCAGCAGGTTCTGACCAGTTCTGGAGAACCGGTAGCGGAAATTTTGAGTAGTTCGGAGAATCGGCAAATACCACTTCGGACTGGAGATTTTATAGTGTCCTCCCCCTGCTATGCCCACTAAGCCACACCCACAGAACTGGTAGTAAAAAAATTTGAGTCCCACCACTGAACCAAACTCATACTTCTAGATTTCTTGGAGTAAAACTTGTCATGTAACTCAAAGAAGACAGGGTGTGAGTCAAAGGAGATAGCTTCAATCTGTTTCAAGTCAGGGCAGAATTACAGCAAAGTCGCTTTCCCCTTTAGATAGAACACCTGCCTCCAACTGCCACTTCTCTGTGATGGCAGATCTGAAGAGAAGCATCCTGTTCATCAGCTAGAGGAGGGGTCTCCAACCTTGGTAACTTTAAGCTTGGAGGACTTTCCCAGCAAAGCTGGCTGGGGAATTCTGGGATGTGAAGTCCTCCAGGCTTAAAGTTACCAAGGTTGGAGACCCCTACAAGCTAGAGGACTATTATTAACTGATTTGTGCAGGTAAGATTTGGAAGGGGGGGAGAGGGGGGGGAGAACATAACAGAGGTTACCTTTACCAAAACCTTGCTGGAAGAATTTCTTCCCCATGTTTCATTCCTTACTCAGTCAAATACTAGACACTGTATTGCAGAGCTCAAAAATTGTATTTAACACACAAGGCATACAATGCGGGTGGCTTCATGCAAGGGGCACAACATACTCAGTTAGTATTTGTATAAGTCTAAAATTCTAACCTGTAAATAAGATATAGTCCATTTTCTAATTGTTATACCTTATCTCTGTTACCAAAAGTCTAACCATTTCCCCTCATTCCTTCCTTATCTATGTGCTCATCTCATTTCTGCTCAGATTTCTAATAACTAGTTTCTAAGATCTTCTTGAGAAAATTTGGTAAATGTTTATTTGGAAATAATCCACAGCAAAATCACGCAAGCTGTACATTTAAATCCAAATGTCCCTTATTTCATTTGTTTTCCTCAAATAGCAAGGGGAAAATTGATAGCTAACAACAAATTCACAGGAAGAATGCTCTCAGAAGATGACAATGGCAAACTAATTTCATCTTGTTGCCAACAAAAACACATGGACCATATCCAAGAAGTCAATGTTTCACTCAAAGGAGACTTGAGTTACTATTACTGGTGTGCTATGGCCCTGATGCAAAGCTTGTGAGCAACTTTGTGCAGTCAGACAGATAGCACAACTTTAATGTTATGTTCCTACTCGGGCATGTCTCCACTCTAGAGGATAATCTTGGAGGGACAAAGTAGATAGGCTGCACCAATCAATGCACACAAGCTGCCAAAAATCTCTGACCTTAGTCTTTTCAATAGGATATTGAGGAAGATTGCTGATGTCTACAGATTCTTAGTGAATTCCATAAATAACTACAAAGATTGACAATAACATCTGAGCTCTTATCCAGTACTATGCTGGTCCTGATATATGAAGGCTGCAAGTTCAAGTAATATCAGAAAAGTATATTTGATTTAGCTGCAAATGTCATGTGTCTCAGGAATTCTTTATTTATATCCATGGTATATTAGCATTGCCCCTTGTTATCATTGTTAAAATAATAAAGGAAACTTGTATTTTAGGCAATGTAGGAGATAATGAAAGTAATGTTACTATCTTTGTCTTTGGTATGGGTAATTAATTACTTGTTAGATCAATGCAAACATACCATTTCAATGCAAATATTTTATCATATTACATAGAATACGAGTTTGTGGCTTTGAAACACCCAGACAGGTGCATTCTTAAAGCTTCAATTATTTCTGGATTTCATTATCAATTACCGGTCAAGTATTGAAGAGTCATTTAACATTAAGTGAGCATCAAATTGCCATAGTAATTGATTCCTGACTCTTAACTATGTTTTGAAGCAAGAAATCTTAAAATTAAAAGTGGAAATTTATTAAAGATAGCAATAGCATTTAGACTTATATACCACTTCACAGTGCTTTACAGCCCATGGTTTACAGACTCAGCCTCTTGCCCCCAACAATCTGGCTTCTCATTTTACCAACCATGGAAGAATGGAAGGCTGAGTCAACTTTAAGCCTGGTGAGATTCGAATTGCCAAATTGCAGGCAGCCAGCAGTCAGCAGAAGTAGTCTGCAGTACTGCATTCTAACTACCACATCACTGCAGATAAGATTGTCTTTGACTTCTTATGTTTAACTATCTGAAATAAATGGCTGTTTGCTTTTTATGTAAGCATCTTTACAACTTGCCAAAATGTGCAACAAAGCATATTTGCTATACAACAGAATGTTGACATGAATGTATACATTACAATTGTACAAGATTGCAAAAAAATAATAATCACGGCACAATTCTCAATGCAACGCTCTGAACATTATAATATAAAAATAATTATGGCTCTTTTATGCCCTTTGCACAAAATTTCATGGCGGGCTTACATAATAAAGTGAAGTTATAGGGTTGCCCTATTTCACATGAAATTAGGCTTTCTATGGCTGTTGACCAAATATTTTATGTTCAGGATAAAAGGAGTTGAATTCCCTTCAATCTTTTAACCTTGTGTTTTCTAGATTACGAGTCTGAGGGTAATACCTGTAACATCTCAGTTAATGAAAGAAACCTAAATATTAAACATACTTTTAAAAATAGATAAAAGTAACCTTATTTTGCTGGATAATAATACCATCAGTTTATGGAGAATCCTCTATCAGTTTCCTGGACAGTCCATTTTGAAGCTTAGCTCACCCCATCAGATCAGAAATGCATGAAACTTTGAAGTGTTAATCATTTTTGTGTGGGGGAAATGTAATGAAAGATGGACACAATGGAATGAAAATTTCTCACTATTATAAGCCACACCGACAAATCCTGGGTTACAATCTGACGCTGCCAAGCCTTGTTGAAACAGAAGACTCACTACTTGTCAATCAGAGAAAACCATTTTTTCTGAAATCTGAAACAAAGTTTATCCCTGAAAAAAAACCCAACTCTTCAAATACCTTGACAACTTTCTCCCAGTTCCATTCAACATTCAATTCCTCAAAATGTTCACAGAGTTTCACTGAGTTTGAACTTAAAAATGTAAGATAATATGAATAATAATAGTAAAAAGATAATAGTATGGGTATTGTAAGCCTGCACTTTTGAAAACGAATAACAAATGAATTTGTAAATCAATTTTTATTTCTCTATACTTTGGTGGAACTCTGCTGCCTTTCTGCCCTTTCAAATACATATACAATGACATTCATGCAGTGCCTATTTATGTTGACTTACTAAAATTGAATATAAACGTGTACGTTAATAAAGTTTCAAATAAACCTAGCACTTATTTCCTCTGAACTGGAAAGGCAGCAATCCTAAATGGAATTCAACAATGGTGGGCTTCAAATTTTTTTACTATCAGTTCTGTGGGCGTGGCTTGGTGGGTGTGGCAGGGGAAGGTTACTGCAAAATCTCCATTCCCTCCCCACTCCTGGATGAAAGTTACCGCCAGTTCTCTGAACTACTCAAAATTTCTGCTACAGTTCTCCAGAACTGATCAGAACCTGATCAGAACCACCTCTGGAATTCACTAAAACTCATATTTTTTTCATCTAAAAATAACTGTGTAGTTAATGTAAATTAATATAAATATAAATTCCTTTCCATATATTGTGAGTACATATTTTTTTTCCAGATCTTGGTCTTCTTTATGTAAAAAAGGAGGTACCTAAAGGTCAGGGGCATCTACAGTGGGTCAAAATAGTCAAGATTAAAGCTCTGCCTGTTTTGGCATGCCACTTTGGTATGGATAATTAATTACTCTCTATCAGTTTCCTGGATGTTATAAAATGGTCTACTCCTTGCTTTCTAGTGTGTTTGCAGAATTTATGGAAATTCAACCTAACCGTCTTAGCAAAATCCCATCACTTTCTGCCAATTAGATGGAACTATAGCGGTGGGGGGGCGGAGCCAGCTCGGTTTACGACAGAACCATTGAAAATAAGACTAGGGAACCATAGTGAGATGCTCACATTCATTGTAGCCCCAGGAATGGAAGAGCCGCTGGTCCTAGGTCTCACATGGCTGTGGAAATAGAATCCAAAAATAAATTGGAGGACAGGAACCATACAATTCCAGAGAGACGCAGTATTTGCAAATAGCTCAGAGGAAAGGATAAAGAAAGGAACAGAGAACAGAGAGTCAAAGGAATTTTTTTTCAAAGTTAGACCTACGAGAGGCATATTACCGCATAAGAATAAAGGAAGGGGAGGAGTGGAAGACAGAGTTTAACACACCATTGGGATGCTACCAATTTAAAGTGCTCCACTTTGGACTGCAAGGAGCGCCTGCCATGTTTATGCAATTGATCAATGAAACCCTTCATGAATTTTTATATGAAGGAGTTTTAGTGTATCTTGATATTTGAATCTACATGGAAATGATGGAAGAACACATCAAACTACTCCATGCAGTCCTCACAAAACTCTTAGATGCTAAATTATATGCAAAACTCTCTAAATGCGAATTCCACCAAGAAAAATTTGACTACTTGGGGTATAGAATATCCCACGAGGGAATAGAGATGGACCCACAGAAAGTAAAAGCTGTAATGGACTGGGACCCACTGCACACCCACAAACAACTGCAAAGCTTCCTAGGGTTTGCGAATTTTTATCGCCAATTCATTCCAGCTTTTGCAAACATCACCCTCCCTATCACGAACTTGCTAAAAACGAAGAGGGGGAGAAACCCAAACCAAGGCAACCCCTTATCTGGACAATGGAATGCCAAGCGGCATTTGAGAAACTCAAACGTCTACTCTCAGCAGAACCGGTCCTTAAGCACCCAGATCCCAAACAACCTTTTGTCATCCAAGCAGACACTAGTGATGTTGCAGTTGGCACAGTCCTCCTCCAAAAGAATGGAAGTGGACAATTACAACCATGTGCTTATACATCCAAGAAACTGACGGAAACTGAGCAAAGATGGGCCATATGGGAGAAAGAGGCATATGCTGTGTGGTGGGCAATGCTCACATGGAGACATTTCCTGGAAGGAAACCAAATCCCCTTTGAAGTATGGACTGATCACAAAAAAATGGAAGCTCTGAGAAATCCACGGAAACTCTCTGAAAAGGTGGGCTCAATGCTTTTAATGATTTAATTTCACTCTCAAATATTTTCCTGGAAGAAAAAACTTCTTAGCAGATGTACTGTCTAGAAAACCCCAATACAACAACAAAAAGATTGAGGTTTTAAAACCGATGATCCAACCGACCCAATCAGCAGCCAAACCCAGGCACAAGAGGAAAAAAAATCGTCCCTGACTGAAGACACAATGACGTCAATATTGGCTCCAGGCTAACAAAAACACTTGTTTACTCAAAGATTGGGTAGAAAACAAACTTTATGTTCCTGCAAGCCAGAGAATGGACCTCATAAAATGCTGCCACGATTCCAAAATAGCAGGACACTTTGAGTTTGTAAAAACCCTGCACCTCATCAAAAGACAATTTTGGTGGCTGTCCCTCAAAAAGGACATTGAAAACTATGTTGCGAGCTGCCCCACCTGTGCTGCTGCAAAGAGAAGACAAGGAAAATACCCTGGATTTTTACAAACAGTAGCAGACCCTTCCGCACCCTGGAACGAAATTTCTATGGACTTTATAGTGAAGCTTCCCAAAAGTGCTGGAAATACTGTAACTGATCTTTTTTCCAAACAGGTTCACTTTATTCCATGCCAAAAGATCCCAACTGCCAAGGCATTGGCAAAGATATTTCTAATACACATTTATCGCCTTCATGGAGCTCCCCAACGGATTATCTCAGATAGGGGTGTTCAGTTCACAGCCAAATTTTTGGTGGGTGTTTTTAAACCTATTAGTCTTCACCCAGGGGTTGTCATCATCAAGTCACCCCCAGATGGATGCATCGACTGAGCGGATCAACAGCGTATTAGAACAATATTTAAGGTGCTTTATTAATTACCAACAGGACAATTGGACTGACCTTCTTCCTTTTGCAGAGATAGCATACAATAACTCAGTCCATAGTAGCACGTGGTTCACCCCATTCCAGGTAGCCACGGGCCGAGAATTCAACCGCATGCCGGAACTACCCACCAAAGAACCTGTAATTCCCTCCCTTAAGGTGTGGATGGATAACTTACAAGCCATGAGGCCAGTGGTAAGATTACCTTTACAGGAAGCTAGAGCAATTTTCAAAGCTCAAGCAGATAAAAAACGTTATGACCCTACACCTTTCAAGATTGGGGACCGTATATATTTGTCCACAAAATTCTTAAAATCATTACAACCCTCTAAGAAACTTGGGACAAAATTCATTGGCCCATTCCCCATCTCCAGAATTATTAACCCTATGATGGTACAGCTTCGACTTCCCAAAACACTTGGGCAGATTCATCCAGTATTTCACTGTAGCTTGCTCAAACTGGAGATCACTTCAAACCTCAGACCCCCCCACTTCCACACACCTCCAACCCCCATCATGGTACATGGGGAACAACATTTTGAAATTAAAGATATCCTTGATTCACACACTCACCGTGGATCCATGCAATATTTAGTAGCTTAGAAACACCTTCCTTCCTCAGAAAATGAGTGGGTAGCCAAACGACACGTAAAAGCACCCACATTACTACAAAAGTTCCATCCAAAATACCCTGATAAACCATCCTGAATTGCAAATGTAATGCATGATTTTTGGTTTTTCCAGGTAGACTTATCTGTTTCTTAAGGAGGGCAGGATGTCAGATCCAGATCTGTATGCCTGAGAGACTTTAGACGCTGCTTTGAACTCCTACATGAATTGTCTTATCTCAATAAAGGATTCCTTTTGATACGTTTGGTTTTCAGAAGTTCATTCTTATTAATTGAATGGGAAAAAGTTCTGTAGCCTGACACCTGTTCTGTTACAGAAAACAAGAGAGGAAGTTATGGAGTGTAAACTAGAGCTACCAAATGGCATAAGCATTATGAAGGGCAGGGAGTTAATTACAGGCCCCATTCTGTGCAATGGACCAGATTCTATTTATGACATGCTTTGCAAGAAAGGAAATATACAAAATATATGGGAAGAGTCCTGCAGTCATTTTATCAGAGTTATTTTTCATGTTTCTCCACTGCCAAAGTCTTTTTCATAATCCATTTTTCTTCTGTTTAAGTATATCTATACTTCCAATGCATCTGAAATAGGTCTGATATGTGGAAGATTTTCTTCCTTTCTGCTCAGATAATTATTGACCTTTAATCAATAGCATTTTTCATCTGCCTATTTCAATTCTGTAAAAAGCTGCTGGCTAAAACGAGATTAACTGCAAGCATCATAAACTTTGATGCAAAAGCATACCTTTATTTACAGATTTATTTACAGGCATCAAAGGTGGAGACAGTCTTGAGAAATGAAATAAAGAGAACAAAATAAGCTTATAAATCAAGATGAGGGTATAGAAGCAAGTGATTACTCAAGACCCACTAATTGAAAAAGAATGTAATGATTATTCCAACGATTGAAAAAGGCAAAAAAAAAAATTCAGTAGCTCTTCTTTGATGCACTATATAACAGAAAATAGAGCATCCATGTTTGGGTTTTTTCCCAGATCTACAAAATAAATTGTTACCCATCCATTTATATCCTACATTTTTCAGAAATCTTTATTCTCCTAGACTAGACATTTTAAATATATTATTCCTATTTATTATACATCATATAATGTAATAATTCAACAATCACAGTTCATTTTAAATGTCTCCTTTGAGTCAAGTTCTATTTCTGATGATTCTAAGAACAATGTACATGTAATTTAGCTGGAAATAACACAGAAGTAGCTTATTATGGAGTTTTTCCAGGAAGGTTTTTAGAGCTCCTTCAGCTGTTTTATTCCTCAATGGTCTCCCATCCTAATATTAATCAAGCCCAGCCTTATTTAACTTCCAAGCCCAAATAAAGTTAGCCAAGTACTGCCACCACCACCCACCCCCAGGACATACGATGTTTAACTAAGCATTAAAAATAAAGTCATCCATATTAGATGATTCATTTTTTTATATTAGCAGATTAAAACTCTTCCAGGCAGATGCCTTTATTAAATGGCAGTTATTAAAGATAGCATAGGTGATCTTCATTCCCCCAAAGAAGTCCCAACTTGATAACTTTAATGCTTCCCATAAGTTTGTATAAGCAGACTGAGAAACCCAGTAATACTTCCTTCTGTAGGAGAGTTGCTGAGAGAAATACATATGTATTTCACCCAGCATGATAACATCCACAGTTTCTTATTCCTTCATTGTTTCTTTTAATAGCAGCTTCTGGATAAATCACCAGGGAGTTGGACAAGGCAAGTGATAGAAACAAACAACATTTGGACTTCCGGTTTGACATTACAGCATGATCGGCTCAGGGGAGTGGGACTCCATATCCCGATGCTTTTCGTCAGAGAGCTCCCTAGTCACCCTGTAGGTGTGACAGCTAAGGAGGGGTACCCAGCTGGTTGCAAAGAGCGGAGGCTCTCCAGCTGGACCCAGGGTTTTTCCCTCTTTGCTGAGGATGAAGAGGCAACCAAAATGGCTGCCACAAAGCTGGGGCAGCCAAACTTCCGGTTTGAGCTTCTTTGGCGACAGATTGAAACCTCATCTCTCCGAGGCTTCGATCCATGCTCACCGCTGGAGCGCTCTGAGCTGGCTGGTTTCGGGGCTAAGCCACCCCGTAGAGGTGGTGAAGAGGGGAGAGACTACCTGCAGGGTTGAGGAGAGCCGCATCTCTCCTTCCCAGCTGGCCATTACTCCCTTTCCCGAAGGTGGTTGTAGCGGTGGTCAGAAATGGCCACCACAAAGAAGAACTCAACTGGAAAAGAATGTGCAGGAGAAAGATAAGAAGAGAAAGTTTTGGTTGACCGGGTCAAATAGCAAAAGCAAAAGATAAGGTACCCTGGAATTTAAACTTAACAACATTGTTCCCAAAGAAGATTTTGAAGCTGCGAAGGAGAGAGAGAAGGGAAAGGATTAGGGTTTTTTTCTTCCCTTCCTTATACTGACAGCTAAGAGACTTAAGCAAGAAATTGGAAAAAAATCCACTTTGACATTAATAGGCATCTAAGATGAAAATAAAAGTCAAAAGGATAATAAAGATTTCTGGACATTTAAAAGTTTTTAAAAGCTGGAACGGAGGCAAAAAAAGAATAGAAGGGCAGGATCTGGAAAAATGGAGGAGACTGCCTGGAATTAAGAAATGGAACTGTAATTAAAAGGAACTTACAGTGAAATTTTAACAAAATTCCTCAAAGTTACATTTTAATGGAAACTTGGTTACAAAATAATAGAACCCCAGGAAGAGAAAGTGGAAAAAAGAAGCAAGGAGAAACAGCCTTGGATTATTTGGATTACTTGGTGATTTTTGGTTTTTGCATCTAGATGACTAAAATTAACTGGGTGATTGTTTAAAAGTTTTTAAAATGGTATCACTCTTAGAAGAACTGAAAACAGAACTTTAAAAATGGAAAGAAGACACACAAGAAGGGAGAAGTTCTTTTGGCTTCGTGTTTCAATTCTTAGAAATGGAGATCTGGAACTATGAGAAGCAACAAGAAACGCTTGCAGAACAAGAAGATTGGGACAAAAAAGAAGCCATCTTTAATGATCAAATAATTTTAAGTGGGGGGAAAAAGAAAAGGGGGAAAAGAGAGTGAAAGATTTAAGACTAGAAAAAACAACCAAAAAGAAGAACAATTTGAAAGATAACTATATTAGAAAGCAACAGAAGAGGGGATTACAAATGAGAGAGTTAGAAGTAGAGAGATGAGGGGGTAAAAAGGGGATGGAGAAGAAGAGGGGGAAGAAGGCAAGGAAAAGAAGTTCTAAAAGACAGAAACAAGAAATGGAGAAACAGGGAAAAGATATAAGGATTGTAACCATAAGTTTGTTTAGAGATAATGGGTGAAAATTTAATTGTAAAAGGGATTCTGCAAAGGTACATACGATAGCTTTGTTATATTACAAATAGAAATAACTTTAGAAAATATGATGATGGATAAAATATTTATTGTAATGCAGTGGGATGTTTGTTAATAGATAAATAAATTAAAATGATTGAGAGAATTAAAAGGGAACATTTTTAATTATTAGTAATGATTTATAAAAATATGAGTGAGAAATATGGGG
>NW_020769378.1:1654437-1697870 GCF_900518735.1 Pseudonaja textilis
TGGAATGGAATGTGTTTTATTTACATATATATATATATATATATATACCAAGCAGAATTCGATTGGAAGTTATGTATTATATTGAATGCTATAATCTTAAAGCTATACATTGAAGCTTAAATAAGAGCTTGAATGGATAAAATTAAAGGATATAAAGGTGTCATACTCTGGTAACTACAGGGAAAAATCTGCTTAATAAGAAAAGATAATGTGAAATTGTAACAGGACAGACAAAAGTATAAATATAATGATTTGAATTGAGATAATTAAAACAAAGTTGAGAAAATTAGAAGAGGGGAAAATCTATGTAGAAAATATAAAATGGTAATAGATATGGAATAGAATATAAAAATGAGCATGAAATTGAGTTTTTGTGTCTGTATGAAGAAGTGATAACCTGGGACCATGCTATTTTCAAAAAAGATGTTTTATTTGTGTTTTGTTTTTGTGAAAACCCAAAATAAAATTTTCAAAAAAAAAAAAAAAGCTGGGGCAGCCGAAGAAACTAAAATTGTGCAGGAGTGGACAGTGACTGAGCTGGGTGAGGTGACTTTTGAATTTTACCTAGGATTTATCCTAAAAGAAAATCAATCCTGAAAAAGAGGCTCTCTGGAATGTTTTCTAATGGCGACTAAAGAGAGGCAGAGAAACACTGCACCCTGACAGGAAATCACTAAAAGCTTAAAATATAGAAAAACTGATGTTTAAACCTTACTGGCAAGACCTAAAATAGGCATTTTAAAATGCTGGACATTTGACTGGATGTTGGATATTTTGTTTAAAATAACTTGAAATAATACTTTTAATGTGGATTTTTAATGCTGATTTTCAACCTGAAGGCGCCATCTACTCATGAATGGATATATTCTATGTTATACTCCAATCATGATAGCAGCCTGGGAACCCTGAAAAAAAGAGTAACACCTGGATGTCTGCTATATCATTTACTGTTCATTTATTCACTCCTCTGTTGCTATTAGCTAGGTGAACACAATGGTACTACTATAGTCTACGTTTATCTTGTTTCGGCTTCTTCTTCCTAATCTTTCACAACAATGCCCAGTCTCTTCTTAAAAGCCTCCAGTGATGGGGCAGCCCGCAACTTTAAAGGCAAGTTGTTCCACTGATTGATTGTTCTCACTGCCAGAATTTTTTCCTTAGTTCTAGGTTGGATCTCTCCTTGATTATTTTCCACCCAGTGTAGCTGCTCAAATATTGAAATACTGCTATCATGTCACCCTGGTGCATCTTGTCATTACAGTAGATTAACAATACCACATTCCTGTCAATTGTTCTTTGTATGTTTTAGCCTCCAGGCTCCTAATCATCTTTGTTGCTCTTCTCTGCACTCTTTCCAAAGTCTCAATATCTTTTTTAAAAATGATATCAAATCCAGTTCTTCGCTGTTTCCAGGGCAGCCCTGCAGGCCAGATCTAAGCACCCCACAGGCTGGATACAGCCCCCAGGCCTTGAGTTTGACACCTCTGGACTAGACATACCCACTTCCTGTAACTGTTCTTTGCAGGCTTTAGCCTCCAGCCCCCTTATCATTTTTGCTGTTCTTCTCTGCACTTTTTTATAATCTGATGAGCAGAACTGGATGCAATATTCCAAGTGTGGTCTTTCAATCTAAGGCTTTGTAAAGCGCTACTAAAACTTTACACGATCTTGATTCTATCCCTCTATTAATGGATGCATTGACTTTTTGGGCTGCTGCTGCACATTGCTAACTCACCCTAGGACCTTATCCACTAGGAATCCAAGATCCCACTTACAGTTATAGGCATTAAGTCATGTTTCAGCTAATCTGTACCAATACAGTTGGTTTTTCCTGCCTAAGTGTAAAACCTTACTTTTATCTACATTAAACTTCATTTTATTGGTGTTCAAGTCTGTCAAGATCTTTTTGGATACTGAACTTGTCTTCTAGGGTGTTGGTTAGTCTTCCTACCTTAAATTTGTCTGCAAATGTGATGAGTCCTCCTTCTATTCCCTCATCTAGATCATTTATGAAGATATTTAATAGTACTGGGCCTAAAATAGAACCTTGAGGCATCCCACTGCTTACTTTCCTCCAAGTGGATGCAGTTCCTTTGAGGACTATACTTTGAGCCTGATTTGTCATCCAGTTCATAGGTGGTATTCAGCCAGTTCCGACCGGTTCTGGTGTACTAGTAGTGGAAATTTTGAGTAGTTCTGAGAACTGGCAAATATCACCTTTGGCTGGCCTTGCCCCCACCCTCCCACTCACCCACACACCCCACCCTGCCCACCGGGGTTGCTATTCAGGGTGGGCAGGCTGCCTGACTGGGAGCCGTGCTGATCAGCTGGGAGGCTAATCAGTCAGTTCAATCAACTTTGCAAGATCTTTTTTCCCTGAGAAGTTGGAAGGTCTAACTGAACTTTTTAAAAACTGGTAGTCACATGGTCTCCTTTTGTTGCCCTGCACACAGGAGAACAGAGCTGGAAAGCAGGTTAGTGAGGGAATGGGGTGTGTTCTGGAATGGGGTGGAAGTGAGGATTTTGCATTATAATATAGCTTGAAAAAAAAGCTTTTGAGACTCTAGAAAGAGTGCAGAGAAGAGCAACGAAGATGATTAGGGACTGGAGACTAAAACATATGAAGAACACTTACAGGAACTGAGCATGGCTAGCATAGTGAAGAAAAGGACCAGGGGAGACGTGTATTCCATTATTTGAGGGGCTGTCACAGAGAGGAGGGGATCAACCTATTTTCCAAAGCACCTGGAGGCCAGACAAGAAATAATGGATGGAAACTGATCAAGGAGTGATTGAACCTAGAAATAAAGATAACTTTTCTGACAGTGAGAACAATTAACCAATGGAACAGCTTGCCTCAGAAGTTGTGGGTGATTCATCAAAGGAAGCTTTCAAGAAGAGACTGGATAATCATCTGTCAGAAATGGTACAGGGTCTCCTGCTGAGCAGGGAATTGGACTAGATGACCTCCAAGGTCCCTTCCAACTCTGTTATTCTATTCTATTCTTTCACGGTACCAATTCTTTGTTGAGGAAACAAAGCTTCATCCTTGTCCAAAGCTGGTTTTGGCCCAGAACCAGTTGGTTTCTGAATCCACAATCCCTCTGTTTGGCTAGACACTCAACCCGTTTCTCCTTATCTAGATTCTTATAGCCTTCAGTCATCAAGACAAGACTTATATCACATCTGCTGGAGGGCCTACAAGGTATAATAAATGGATATCATCAGCATATCCAAATCTCAAACCAATCTCAAATCTTTTGATGTCCTCCCCCAATAGCTTCATGTAGAAATACTGTCTTCGAGAAAATATTGTGACCTTGTATGGTCATCAGATCAATATTAATGTTTAGTTAATCGCTTAGTTGGTCAGGAAGCTAAAAAAAAGCCTTTTCCTTTTATGTCATTCTTATTAGAATATAATAAGCCAGTGGGGGTGTTGAATATTCTTGAATTTATTTGGGACTTCTATCCCATTTTTATACAGAACTACATTTCTAATTTCATCAGGGAACAAACTTGACTATCTCAAATAGCTCTTTTTTAAATTTTGAAGATCTTCCATACAATGCTACTTGGCTTATTTAAAAAAATAAATTAATAGTTCACTGGTTTTTAAACAGCTACAGTGAATATTGTCCATTTAAATCTTAGGTTTTTTTAAAGACTTTGATTGAGAGAATCAAATTATGGAAAGGCCCATTTATTGTTTTCAACTTTGGAATTTAAAAATGATTCTTCGTTTCCACAATGGTTCACCTCACGAAGGAAGAAAGAATACCAGAAATTGATTTGAAAAGTATGAAAGTATGTTGTTTTGCTCCATAACCTGGATGTAATCACAGGAGTTTTATTTATTCTAAAGTGGTTAAGACAAACAGAGTTTACGTTTCATCTTAGAAGAAAGGAAATACGTTCAGCAAGCTATGGAACAACAATTGTATCTTAGCAGAAAAGCTGGGGAAGGAGACTTTTATTAATGTATAAATAAACCTGGTAAAAATCAATCACAGAAACAACAGCATGAAACAGCAAAGAGAGTGATGCCTCAGTCCCTAGTCTTTTCTCTATGTTTCTATATTTTTTTCTTAGGACTTTATGTACTCTCCACATTTTAGCCTGAATGCTTAAATACTGATAAAACAGCAACTGGGGATTTTCAAGTGAAAACCTTTATATCTCTGTTAAATAGTAATATAGCTGAGACCAAGGCTGGCTGGAAAGACATTGTGCCTTAGAGTTTCAATCATTTTCCTTTCCCTCTACTGCTTTGCTAAGAGCTTCAAGAAGCACAGCGTTCAAAGATTTATCAATAGATTTTAGAATTTAGATGATAGACTCAAGATTTAGAAGGACCTTGACAGGATTGGAAAATGTGCCCTATCCCAGAAAATGCAGTTAAGTAGTGAGAAAAGTAAAGTCCTACACACAGGCAAGAAAAACCAAATGCGGATAAAGGATAGGTGGAATCCGGCTCAACAGTGCCAAGTAAAAGGGATCTTGGTGTCCTAGTATATCACCACTTACGTATGAGCCAACAGAGTGCTGAAGCTGTCAAAAAAACAACAACACCCTAATGCATTCCTAGGTTTCATCAACAGAGGAATAGTTTCAAGATTAGGTGAAATGACGCTACCACTTTATGCTGATCTACAGATAACACTTGGAATAGTGAGGCCAGTTCTGGTCACCACAATCCCAAAACCATGTTGAGACCCTAGAAAAAGTCAGGCTAAACTATTTGATGAATGATTGAGGGAACTAAATCTGTCTAGTTTAATGAAAAGAAGGACTGGGACTATGATAGCAGTCTTCCAATAGGCTTGTCACAGAGATGAAAGGGTCAGCCTATTCTCCAAAACACTTGAGGGAAGGACAAGAAGTAACAAAAGACTATCAAAGAGAGATCCAACTTGGAACTAAGGGGAAGTTTCTTGACAATGGAAACAATTAATCAGTGGCTTACCTCCAGAAGTTGTGGGTGCTCCATCAGTGGAGGTTTTCAAGAAGAGACTAGACTGCCATTTGTCTGAAATGATATAGATCAAGGGTGGGCGATTAATTTTCCCATGGGGCTGTTGTGGAGGGCCAAACCAGTAGGGCTGCGAAGATATGCAGACATGCAAACACCTATGTAAAATTTTGCCTTCAATATAAAAGCAATGCAGGTGTGTTGCATGCATGGCCTACATTTAACAGAATAACTGAATAATGTATTTACCTACATTTGATTTCTAATTTCCAATTGACCTCATGCTGGCTGGACAGAATAGCCTAAGAGCCAGATGTGGTCCAAGGGCTGTAAAATACCTAGAACTGGTATAGAATCTCCTGGTTGAGCAGGGTGGGATGGCAGGATGGCTCAGCAGTTAAGACATTGGGCTTGTCAGCTGGAACAGCAACAGCCCAGGTTCAGGACCTGAGCACTGCATTCTCAACCCCAGATCCTGCCGTTCTAGCACTCCAAAAGCAGGCAAATGTTAATAGACAACTAGGTACCATTTGGTGGGAAAGTAATAGCACTGCATGATGTCTTGCTGGTCACATGACTGTAGAAACATCTTTGGGCAGCATTGGCTCAATGGCCTTGAAACAGAGGTGAGCGCCACCACCTCTTGTAGTCAGCTACAACTAACAAAATAAAATCCTCAGGGACTCCTTTACCTTATCTTTCACTTTGAGTTGGGTTGGACTAGAAGACCTCCAAGGTCCCTTCCAGCCTATTATTCTATATTCTATGAATTCCAGCACTGTTCAGTATCACATCTGTTCACAAGCATTGGCATTCCACCAGTAGTATAAGAAGGAGATTTCTGCCCTTCAGACAAAAAGGCTGTTGCCATACCAGAGAAGTTTATTTCCTGATAGGGCAAGGTGCTTGCTCAGAGTTAGGGCTGTCAAGATGGCAGCTGCAACAAAGCAAGCAAAGCTTTGTCTGTAAATCATTTGTGTCTTTATGCTTCTGCTGTAGAAGGAATAGCAATGTTAGTACATGACTTCCCATGTTGCTCTAGGATATAACTTTGAAGGAAAATTCCGTTGATTTCTTTTAGATAGCAAAATGACTTGGGCCAAGTTCTCAGAAATTCCCATTTATTGTGACTGCCTGCTCCATTTTTCATTTGTCAAAGCAGTCAATTCTTGAAATTCTAAACAAAGGGCTTAACCCAAGGGTATGGTCTATTTTCCTGATTTTTTTTCAGATGGAACCACCTCCTCAATTAGATCAGTATGCTCCCTAAAGGGCTGTTAAGTGGTTTATATCAGTTATATTGTTATGATAGCTTCAGGGTTTCTAAGTATCGCCTGTGGCGCCACGCTGTCTCTGTTCTGTCAGCTCCGATCTTCTTCCCGTCTCCGCTTTAATAAAGTCTTTCACAATAAAAATCAAATGAGATAGTCCAAATCCTCCACAACTTCCAGGCACCTTCCAGCCGCTAGTCTCCCAACCTTGTAAACTTCAGTTTTTACTCATTATGGTCCTCTCTCTCTCTTCTGTCTGCCAAGCCCTTTCACTTTCACTTGCCTCGCCTCCGCTTTTTGGCCGCTTTCTTTTAGGGCTCCGGACAGACACTTGTAACAGCCTTCTAAAAGTCTGTGGCATTTCAATCCTCCTCTCCACTGCTAATTTTCTCTGCCACACTCTTCCCCAATGATCTCACAAACTGTCACTCACTCGCTTCTTTACATCGGTGGCAGTCTGGACTTCGGAGCCGCCATTGACAGGGGGCTGTTTCTTGCTCGTTGGACTCTGGAGGGCTCCTCTTTGCTGCAGGGGGGTTGCCTTCCCCACACTGCAACCCAAGTCTCCCCCACGCCGGCACAAATCTCTCTGGGACTCGTGCACCCTCAAAGGATCATGCCAACCACAAAAAGAGATTAACTGAAACCACAGACAGGCTTCCGCACCTCTGTTCATCCTTGCCTTGCCACCGGAAGTCCCCTTGCCTTGCTACCGGAAGTCCCCAAAATACCTTCATTTACTTTTAATATTATACAGTTGACAAAGCTATAGCAACTTTTGTGTGGATGGGGCTTTTTTTAAGAAAGCCTCTGAAATGCAAATGTATGAAAAGTTCTTAAGAATTCAAGTCATTAAGAACTTGCAGCTGGCAGCTTCTGAGAATGGAAAGCTTACAGATCTCTGTTTTTGGTATTTTGTAGTGAAATTAAAATATGTTCATTTTCCGGTGACAAATTGCAGCGTTTAATGTAGGTTTTTGTCCCAGAACAGTGTCTCATTTATTGCTGATTCATTGTCTCTGAATGTAGAAAATCTTTTAAAAAAACATATTCCGTTCCCAGCAACTAGGCCTATAGGATTCAGAAGGATCTTGAGCATTGGTCTTATCTGACAAGATGCAGTTCAGTGGTGAAGTCTTTATTGAGGCTTTGTCAATCTCAGATAGAATTCCCCAGGATTTACCTGGCACAGGAACCAGTACAACCCCAATGAGTCCAATTCTCAAATTTGGGAACACATAAAGTTCTCCACCAAGTTCAAAATCAGAACAAGTTTATGGTCCAATCCAGAGGTGGTATTCAGGTTCTGACCAGTTCTGGAGAACCGGTAGCAGAAATTTTGAGTAGTTTGGAAAACTAGCAAATACCACTTCTGACTGGAGATTTTACACTATCCTTCCCCTGCCACACCCACCAAGCCATGTGCACAGAACCGGTGGTAAAAAAAATTTGAATCCCATCACTGGTCCAGGCCCAATTCACCAAAGCCAAAATCCGAAACCACAGTTCCAGAAGCAAAATCCCAAGTCCAAGAAGCAGAGTCCAAATGCAGCAGCAGAATCAAAGTTTAAATGTACGCAAAGAATCACAACAGCTGAACAAATGACAGCTGAACAAATGCATAGCAAGAAGCAAACAAGTTGTTCCCAACCACCAAGTTGTTTCCTTTTATTTCACCTGCTGGGCTAAATAGCCACTGGGCTGGGCAGCTCATCAGAACGGGCAAAGCTGCCACCTCGCAAATAGCCTCTGTTGTGCCTACCCTGCGTGTTCATGGATCAAGTGGAGGAGACAATTCCTCCTCATCTCTGCTGGCTAGCTGCACATCTTCTATACACACACACACACACACCCAGGGCTCTGAGCTCTCCAAAGCAGCTGCACCAACTGGCACCCATTCGTCCAGCTGCCATTCCCATGACCTCTCCATTGTGCCTGGCCTCTCCAATCCTGGCACAGAGCCCTCAGCAACTTCTCAGCACTCTTCCACATCCCCCTCCAACATCCCCAGAGCCAACTCTTCCTCCTTGTCTGAGCTGGCGTCTGGGGAAGACATCACACAGGAAAAACCAAGGGGGTGCATAGGGGTGTCAAACTGGGTTTCTTTGAGGGCTGGATCAGCATTGTAGTTCTCCTCTGTGGACCAGTGGGAGGGGGGGAGATGGGATGGATGCCTCCTGCAGCACCCTGCCAGCCAAAAACAGTTCATGTGGGGGGCTCACACAGTGGGTCTCATGGCCATCCACAGCCTCCTGCAAAACTCTGCTGGCCAAAAATGGGCTGCAGGGAAGCCTCATGCGAACGTGCCCTTGGCCTGTTTTTGGACTCCACAGCCTCCTGCAGCACTCTGCTGGCTGAAAATGGGCCACAGAGGACCTTGCACAACCCTCCCAGCCCAATTTCGCTGGCAGAGGCACTGCGGACCACTCCTTTGATATTTCTAGGCCAGCCCCAAGGGGCGGATCTAAGCACCCTGAGGGCCGGATCTGGCCCACGGCCCTTGAGTTTGACTCCCTTGGGCTAGGCAGTACCTGGCTCAACGGTAGTAACTGTGAGAGGAATTGTCAGCTGCCATCTCCACTTTCTTTGAAGCTTGCTAGCAACTGCCATAACAGGGCAGGGGGAGGCATTTGGGAGAGGAAGACTGCTGGAGGTGTAAAAGAATACTGTGGGAAACGTGGGAGTATGAACTCTAATAGAAACAGAGGTGCCACTCTCAGCCATCTTCCTGCCTTCAAGGACACCGGCCCTGGGAAAGGAATTTACAGTGGCGCCTGAGGCTTCCCAAAACATCGGAACGGAGCCTGATTGGACTACTCTCATAAGGGGAAGGGTTTTGGACATTGCTTTCAAAAATGCTCAAGGGTGTAGGGCTTGAATGGGAAGCCCAAATAAAATCCTGGGCAATAGACTAAGGAAGTAACTAAAAAATAAAAGATGACAAGAACGTCATGGCAAGCCATTCTTTTCCAAGAACACAATACAAACTGGGGACATAACCCAGTGGGCTTCAAAATTTTTAGCAAAGGGTTCTCTGCCCGGTTGTTGTGTGAGTGTGGGCATGGTGGCCGTGGCCTAGTTGGCCACCTGCACCCCGGTGGGAGGGGGGCTGTTTGCCCTCTCCAGGCTCTGGAGGCTTTCCTTGAGCCTCCAGGAGGGTGAAAATGGCCTCCAGAGGCTCACTGGAAGCCAGAAACTGACCCATTTCCAGCCTTCCCACACTTCGGGAGGCCCCGAATCTCCGTGCACACTCTGCACTTACCTGTATCCAAAACGGGCCCCATGGGGACTCCTGAGAGGGGCAGGGCGGGGTGGGTGGGGCCAGCCAGGGGTGGGGTTTGGAGGTTCTCCAATCTGCACAGGGGGGCTCTCCGAAACCCCTGCAAACCCCCAGCAGCCCAGCCCTGGACATAACCTTTTTTGTAAACCTGAAATATGCAGCATCCTATTAGTAAAGGTAAACAATGTATAAATTCCCAATAAGCAGCCAATTCAGCCACATGTGACATATCCACAGAGGAACATCCTTCATTTCAAGGTGATTCCTGCCTTAGTTCACAGCTTGCTTGTTGAAGGAACTGTTTCTATTCCAATCAAAAGTATATATTCTGAGTCTCTCACTGATAGTAATCAACAATTTTCCAACAGTGCTTCAGCTCCTAGATAATATGCTCAATACACTCACATTTGCTCCCAAAGTGTCCACATATTACCTTATTCAAAATTTTCCCCCTGTCCTTGAAGTGCAATTATTTAAATGGAATATAAGGCCCTTAACTGGGTCCTGAAAAGCTAAATGAAGTTGGGCCTAGTTAATACCTGAATGCAGGTCACCAGAATCACCAGGACAAGAGGCTAGTCTAAAAACAGAAAAACATCCCAGAAAAAGCATAGCAAATCATTTTAGTATTGTCAACAAGAATCTAGTTCAATGTGAAAGTAACTGAAAGGAACATTATCTATTCTACATCTACCAAATTGTTTTCTTAGTGGTGTAGAATAGAGGAGAGGTTGCCTGCCTGCTTTTGTCTGTTCCATTTCTATTCTCCTGCCATTATGAACAAAAAGGCTAGAATAATCCAAGCCCTCCTTTACATATTCTCTTACTGTGGAAAGTTGTGTTCGGGGTGGATTCTACCAGTTCTGTAGAACTGGTTGCTCTGAAGAGCAGCAAACAGAGAGCATACATAGAACCGGTTCTGTGTTTGCTGCTGTTTTGGCTCACCCACCCACCCGGGCTCTTACCTGACCTTTATTTCCTGCGTTTTCAACCTCAGCTACTTTGCTCGGCAGAGTTTTATAAAATGGTACTAATACTTCAAGTGATGTTGATTTTTGATTTCTGCCTTAATTACATGCTCCTCTTTCCACCTTTTTATACTTGTCATTTTTGTCTTTCAGTTTATCAGAGAGTTCTTTATGCAACCGTGCTGGTTTCTTCTGGGACCTCTACTTTGCTTTTTCGGTGACTTAATTATTTTGGTAAGTTCCTTAGTTACATCTTCGTTTAACTGGGTGCTCTTTATCTAGTTTTAGGACTTTTTGGGAAAATAGATCAAATTTTAGGTCATATTTGTGGAGAAATATTGAAAATTCAAAAAGATTCACCAACCTTTAAGCACCACTGTATATAGTCAGTACAATCAGACTTCTAATAATTATTAATCCAAAACCATTAGGCAGCAAAACTTTGTTGCCTGAGATAAATGTGTTATGAGTGAGTGCATGAATTGAGCACAGCTACACGAAAAAGATATTAAGCACCAAAAACATTTCTATTTCTAAACCAGGGAGATGGGAGGATAATGCTGTTCAGTTCAATTACTTGTTTCATGCATCTTCATTGTACAATCTATTTCACAATAAGATCTTGGTTTCAGTGAAACTAGAATGGATAATTAATGGTCTGTCCCTAGTTCTGAGGAAGTCAATTCCACACTAAAAGGATTCAATTCTTTTTACTCAGCCTAACAAAAGCATTTGTTTTCACCTCAGACCAAAATAATGCCTGGATATTTAGGTCAAAAAGGAAAAAAAAAGTTATCTGAAAAGTCTAGATAATGATATATTGGAAGAAACTACAGTTAATTGGACATTTGCTGGTACTTGAAAAATTAATGGTGGGATGAAAATATGAGCATGCTATTTTATGTGAAATCATTATTTGGACATGTAATTTGGTGGTCATATACTAGCCCTCCATCATTTCTCTTTCAAACTGTAGCAAAATCTATATGCAATTTTAAAAGAGGGAAGGGTTCTGTCCTGTCCCAGTACACAGAGAGAGCGGGGAGAGGGAGAACATGAGCAACGTTAAGCATGTTTATTTCACACAACCAACCCCATTGTTATTCCCCAGGTCCTAACTCTGTGTTTACAGTCCTTAGAGTCAGTTTTAAGCAACCTCTCCAGAAAATGCTAACCTAATGTAACAAAGCAACAGGAGAAAGACAAGCCATAGTCTTTTCCACAACTTGGGCACAAGGGCATGCCAACAAGGTCAGTTAAGAATTCCAGGCACTTTGGTGGGAAAGGAAACAGTGTCCCATGCACCTCGATATATAGTCATGCTGGTCACATGACCACAAAAAAAGTCTTCAGACAACACTGGCTTCCTCAGTTAAGAAACAGAGTTGAGATATGACTTATCCTTAACTTAATTTACCGTGTTTCCCTGAAAATAAGACCCAGTGCTTATTTTCTTTTGGGCCCCGAAATAAGCACTTGGGCTTATTTTCGAGGAGGTCCTTTTTTTCGCCACGTGCAGGAGGCAGTGAGCGCAGGGCCCAATGGCAATGCTGCTACTGCCAGCCCCGCCCTCTGTCCCACCATCTACTTGCCTGCAATGGGCCAAACTCTCAATGCAGTAATTAAAGAAAAGGGCAGAATTTTTTCTTTTCTTATTCAAGATATATTGTAAGAATAATTAAAATGCTGTGGAGGCCTCGATGGGGAATGAAGCCAATGTATAAAATGTATTGTCTATATCGAGGTCCCCAACCACTGGGCCGTGGACCGGTACCAGTCCATGGAACATTTCCTACCAGGCCGCCGGTTTGCTGGGTGCCGCCTTCTTGTTTGATGAGAAAGTGCTTCTGGGTGAGCTTTTCCGGTTGGAAAGCTGTGTTTGGGTCCTGAAGGAATCCTCGCGCCTTAGTTTCATTGAAGAGGGGGGCGGCTTCGAACGAAACTAAGGCGCGAGGATTCTTTCAGCACCCAAGACAAGGTGAGCCGAGCGACCGTCCCAAAGCCGTCCCGAAGCGAAGCCCATCGACAAAGGTACAAAGGAGGAGTTGAAGGTGGCGGGGAGAAGAGGGGGACAGCTGGCTGGCCGGTCTCTCAGCTCGCCTTGCCTTGTCATGCGTGCTGATGCCGGTACTGGGCTGCGGATCATTTTGTGATGCCGGTACCGGGCCGCGGCACAAAAAAGATTGGGGGCCACTGGTCTATATTATCAAGTCTAGACAGTCATTTATTATCAGCTTTTCTTTTTGCTTAATTGAAATGTAATTTTTTTTATTACATAAAAATTCCAGTATTCACATCTTTGAAAATATATACTGTTATTTCTTCTTTAGAAGATTTTTTTACCATAGAAATTAGTGGAAAAAAAGCTTTTTTTCTAATCGACTTTCTATTCCTTTTAATGGCACCAGATGCCATGTCTATATGATGTGTATACACATACATGTCTACACACATACACACACAGTCCTGTTTCTTCAATAAATTTGTGCAACTTTTTATCTTTAGCACCAAAGATTCCTTACATCTGACTGTAGCGGTGGGGAATCGCAAAAACCCACTAGTTGTCTCTTGAAACTAAGTTCTAGTTTTGTCTGTCAACATTTCACTGAATAAACCACATGGTTTCAGTATCTCGGCTCAGTCTCTTTCCTAAATGTGAAGCATGAATGAAAGAAATTGCCTATTTTTGCTTGTCTATTTTTGCTTTTACCATCTTATGACAAGTAATAGGTCATCCTATTTAGACGTTTCTTCTTCATTCTCTCACATCAGGGATGAGAATCCTATATGGCCTTCCAGATGTTAGGTACAAATCCTAACATCACTTATTATTCTCATATAGATTTATCACATCTTTTTAGAAGGTTCCTTATATGGTGAATCCTTCTGTTATATGCTATAAAAATAATCCTGTGAGGAGGCTGGGTGATCAAAGCCACCCAGTGACCCTCTGTGACTGAGGGTAGATTAAAATCTGGTCTTTGAAGTCCTGGTCCTTCACTACTAATCTGAACTCTGGTTCTCAAGAATCAAGGCTTTCCTCATTCTATAGCATTAAAATCTGTCCCTCTTTTAGCACAGATGAGAAGCAGCAATGGTTCTATCTGCTTAGAGAATTGCTAGCAGCAAAATAGGGCATGCAGTTCTCCTTTCACTTACCCACAATATAATGGATACAAATCAATGGTTCCAACAAACCTACACATCATCTTGCTTCCTGGGTCATAAGTTCAAAGAAATGCAGGTGTGCTATGATCACTTGAGGGATATATTGTTTATAGCTGCAACCTGCCAAATACCTTTGTCAAAGACACAAATGCAACGTGAGAATAATAACGTTCTCCATCATAAGGGATTCTTCTTTTAACCATCATTTAGGAAGACAGAGATATCTCATTACCTCAGTGTCTCTCAAGCTGGGCAAATTTAAGGCGGGTGGACGTTACATTATATTCTGAATTCCAAAAGTGAAATAAAGAATTGTTTGTTTAATTTATGTGCCAGAATATTTAATTCTGATAAATCTTCCTTTAACAAATAGAAACTTGTGGATTGTTTGCAACAAATAATCATGTTATTGTGAGGTCTTTGGTGTTCTCTGAGGTTCGTTGTTTTTTTTTTGCGGCTGTTTCATTACCAAACTAGGTAACATCATCAGTGCTAGTTTGATAATGGATTGTCTGCAAAAAAAAAATAACCAAGCTCATAGAGTCCCAAAGAGCCACAGTTCAACCTTGAGCTACAAAATATTCTCTTGCATCATTAATAATGTTATTGTTTATTATTCAGTTCCAAAAACAAAGTAACCACTATGTAAAAGATTAATAATGATCTACAATTCTATCAGCAGAATATAGAAGAAGAAAAACAGAATTTTTGAGGAATTTCAGTTCCAAGGCCAGATAACCGCACCCAGATCTGTCCTGTAGATATAGCAATAGTAGGCAGGGTGTTTATGACTGAGGGACGTAATACTATCAAATTCAGGAAAGTTTGCCCATTGACCCCTCACAAGGAACTCCCAATATGATTCTTTAGAATACTGTTTGGAAACATTTGGCGTTCATTGGCTATCTGAAAAAGAAGTTTACTAAGAGAATATACTAAAGTCCTTATTGAATTCTCACAGTTTACAAGAGACTTTGAGCTGTCAGATTTAAGCAAGTCTTAAAATCCTTTTTGCAAAATAAGATATATTTAAAGTCTATCATCTGGTGACAAATGCTGGTGTAATAGAAATTTACAAACTAAATGTCTTGCCTCCTCCCCATTTATTAATGCTCATCTTTTCTTACAATTCAAAAGCACATCAGTGGGCGATGCTTAATGCTTTCCATTATTAGACCACAACACATCTCCTATTTTTCTTGAAGCCATCACCTGACAAAAAGACAATCTAAATGCATATTTGCCAATGCATATTTGAAATAAGCTTTATTAGCTTCACAGACAATAAATAAATAGTATTGACCCCTAAAACCTTAAAAAATGCAAAGCCTCAGGTACACATGATATCTACTTACATGATGGGAAAATTTAAATTTAAAAAAAAGGGAATTAAAAACTCAAAACGTAAGGGAAACTAACCTCAGCCTTATTACATCAAGCAAATAAATATGTAAACTTTGCTTAGAAGCTTATTGAAAATTAAAACTTGTTTTATCTCTGTCCAAAGTGATAAGAAAGTGATGGAATACAGAACTAGGTAAATGTTAAATCTGACATTTGGGATCCCTTTAACACTTGGCCATGAAGACTGATATTTGAGTTCTGAAAACTCAACCTGACATTAGAATGTGAAATTCAACTGCTTGGAGTATTCTAACTCTCCATTTAAAGGCATACTTTCATAGAATAACAATAAGAGTTGGAAAAGACCTTGGAAGACTTCTAGTCCAAAGCCCTACTCAAACAGGAGACCCTATACCTGTGATGGCGAACTTATGGCACACGTGCCACTTCTGCCAGCAAGCAAGAGGTCGCCCAGAAGAGCCCCACTGCACCACATGCCCAGCAGCTGGTTGTCGGGTATCTGGTGCGCATGCACAGGGGGCAGGGTGTGTGTATGTGTGCATTGCCTTCTGGGTGCTGGCACCTGAATTGCACACATGCAATTTTCGGTACGGGAGCCCAAAAAGGTTAGTCACCACTGCCCTGTACCATTTCAGACAAATGGTTGTCCAGTCCCTTTTTGAAAGCCTTCAATGATAATGGAGCACCCACAACTTCTGAAGGCAAGCTCTTCCACTGGTTGATTGCTCTAACCATTGGGAAATTTTTCTTTCTGCTAGACAGGTGGCAATTTGACTTTAAAAGAAGAAGAAAAAACAAAACTAAAGAAATGGATGTCTTCTCTTTCCTGCTATAGACAGAATTAGAGATAAGCGAGAAAGAAAGATTACCTAGCTATGAATCTTCCTTTCTGAGAGGTATGATATGCAGCAATTGAAATTCAGTGGGAATAAGTTAAGGAACTTATTCAGAGAAAGTTGGGTGTAGTTGCAGGTTCATTAATATTGGGTATTCTGCCTCTGTTTTTCTGTCTTGCTTGTTTTTTTCATATGTTTCAATCACAGCAACAAAATCACTTGATTGTCCTGTCACAACGTTATTGATAAATAAGCAGGATAATTGACTATTAATAATTACATTTTAAATTACAAAAGTTTTTGATCAGAGGGTACTTGGCCATAAAATGAAGTTTGCTGCTCATCTCAGGTCTACACAAGTTAGGGCTTTCCTAATCTCCCTTGGATTTCAACTCCTACTTGAATAGGCAGCAGTTGTAGAAGCTGTGAAGTGATTCTTGCATTAGTTAATTAATACACTTTCATGCTTCTGCCCTTGGCTGACCTTCTAAGAGAAACTGGCCCATAGTAATTTGCAAGAGGTATAAATTTGAATCATGCAGGACATTTTTCTCTTGCATTCTTTCACATTTTCACCTCAGAAAAAGGAACTTGTAGACTTGGAAATAAGGTTAAAATTCTGCCTCTGCTTCCTTTTTAATTTGTTTCACTCATTTTTCCTAATGAGGAGTTCTAGAGAATTCAACTACTTGTTAATGTAATGCATTATTCCATCTCTCTGTCTCTCTCCCTCCCTCCATGTGTGCATACATGAGCGCATGTCTTATTCTGCTTTGGCTCTTAATATAGCTTTCTCATTCTATATTGCACAGATGAAGACTGTTAGGAATCTGTACACCAATTTGTTGGGTTGGCAATATATAAACCAACAATGTATGTTTGTAGCTTTAAGACAAAAACACTGTTTCGATTTGTACTATATTCCGATTGGCTGATTATATTGCAAATTACCATAAGAGGAAGCTAGAGATCATAGCTTGCGCTCTCTGACATTCTGTTGCTATCTAAGATTCTCTGTTGTATTTATGCTGTGTTTATACTTTGATATCTTTGTTTACTGTAAATGACAAAGGCAACTGGTAAGAAGACTTTGTAATTGGATATTCTTTGGACTGTTAAACATATATGACCTGGACCGTTTATTGGACTGTGCTATTTCTTAAAGTAAACTTTAACTCAATGTAATGTATCTGTGTGTGGCTGAATAATTATTCATAACTACTCTCATAAATGCTTCCATGTGCATATCCTTGTTACTCAAGGGTTATTCTGTACATATCATAACAAAGACAATGGAAGTGGTCCATATTTGGAGAATATCAGCCACAGGAAGGTGATCTGACATAGCCCTTCTTAAAAGCCTGAGGCAGTTAACACTACCATCTCCTTAGCCATCAAAACTCAGTCTGATTTCTTTGAGCAGAGAAAAGACAATATCTATGTTTATTGCTGACTGGAGACCCCTTATAGATTTTTAATGTAAAACAGAAAAATATGAAAGCTGTGAGTTATGAACAAGATGACTAAAAAGAATAAATTATAGAAAAAAAGAGTTACTTGGTAACCATAAAACATTTGATAAACATCATTGTACTCATAATTGCTGCAAAGAAAATCAGAATCTATTTCTTTGTCTTTTTGTTTTCTTTTTTCTACTTTATATTAGGTTCTGTTACTTTTTATCGTCTTTCTTAAAATTTGAAATGAAACGTTTTTTTAAAAAATGAGCACATATTTTAAAAAGAGCATAGAAGAAGTCCCTTAAATAGGTACGGATGTAAAGAAATTATTCAGCTCACGAAGGATCATTATGGCCGCATGTCACAACTGTAGCTAGGTGAAGTTCACCTACGAAGTGTCCCATCCCTGCTCTCCCAGATGAATCATTAAATGAACGCACAGATTATTAAGCAAACCACAGGGTACCTCAGGGATAAATGAAGCCCTTAGAGGCCTAGCACTGGACCAGATTCGCCTGCCCTGGCCCTCCCAAGGCCTCCCTCAGCACCCCAAGATGCCCTGTGCTCTTCTTCCCACCCCTTGGGTTCCCACAGGCTTTTCCCCCTCTTCCATGGGTCTCCCCCAGCTTCTTACGCCTGATTTCCACCCCACCAGGCACTCAACACTCACCTTTTGAAGATCTCTGAGGCCTTCCAGAGCAGGATGTCTCCAACCTTGGCAACTTTAAGACTTGTCGACTTCAACTCCCAAGCTGGCTAAGGAATTCTGGGAGTTGACGTCCACAAGTCTTAAAGTTGCCAAGGTTGGAGACCCCTGTTCCAGATTGCTTCATCGCGCAGCCACATGACACAATTCCAGAAATGGCTCTGGGACAACTTGCTCCATTTTACTGTCTTAACAAGGTCTGCACAGCACTGCAAAAGTCTTCTTCAGTATTCAGACAGCTTCTGCAACTCTGTACAGAAGCTGTTAAGGCACCAAAATGAAGCAGTTTGTCTGGCAGTCACTATTTTGTTCCAGCTCATAAACAGGAGGACAAAATGATAGTCACTTCCACACAGCCCAGGGACACATGATCTGCCTTTCTTCCCAATACGAGGTCTGGACAGCTTCAAAAAGTAAATACAATGAGTGAAGGACATGTGCAGAGCAGGGTCAAGCGCTGTGAGCCCCAGCAAAGTGGGATGGGGAGAAAGGCAGGAAGGTGCTGTTGTCAGGATTCCGGCAATTACACCCCATTTAAATCATGAGTCTCGGGCCAAACTTCCAAAACTTAAAAAGGATTTATTGGGAGTTAAATTGTCCAGCACTGTCTGAGTGTAGCCGACTCTGAGGCACATAATTCATTGTCAGCTTTCACTCTGGTTTTCCCCCCACCCCCTGGGTGCATCATAATTCATATTCTCCAATGGGACACATCCATAGCCCAGAGTCATCAATCATGCTCTCCAGTTAGAATTTTGCACGGCAGAGACTTCAGTCACCTAGTTACTACCTTTGAAAACATTTATGGAATGCAGTTTTGGTTTGCAAGCTGCTGCACTGCTCCCCTCTCCCTTTCTGTTGGCAACTCTAAAAAGACCATAGAAATTATTTTATGAGTAGCAATTAGGAAAAGAATGAGGAAGTATGTAAATAGATATATATGTTATACAGTAGGAAAGATTGAAGTGTAAGATGAAATATATTGATTTGTAACAAGAGTAAGATGTAATGGTAATGGAATAAGCAATCATATATTGAAAAACGTAAGGAAACGTAAAAGATGTCTTGATGTTGGTAACAATGTATTTAGTTTTATTTAATGTTTTTAAACTTTGAAAAATTAATAAAATATTTTTTTTTAAAGAAATATTTTATGAGTTGACACCTGTAGTTGGTTGCAAGGGCAAATGACCACAGGGACATTGCAGCCCTTGTAACTTTGAAACAAGGTCATATGTAATTTTGAGGTTTCTTTTGTAAAGAATATAGACTTGCTGAAATATTTCTGCTTTAACAAATATGGGACTTCAATAAAATGCTAGATTTTGGAGCAGAGGTGGTATTCAGCAGGTTCTGACCAGTTCCATAGAACCAGTAGCGGAAATTTTGAGTAGTTCAGAAAACCGGCAAATACCACCTCTGACTGGCCCCATCTCTTCTCTTCCTCCCGAGTCCCAGTAGATCGGCTGGGTCTTCTTTGGTTGCCCTGCATAGGAGAACGGAGCTGGAAAGCGGATTAGTGGGGTGGGGAGGGAATGGGATTTTGCAGTATATCCTTCCCCTGCCATGCCCACCAAGCCACACCACGCCGACAGAACTGGTAGTAAAAAAAATTGAATTCCACCATTGACATGAACATACAGACTAAGAAAATATGTGAGTAGAACAATTTATTATTTTGAATATAAAATATAAATAATCTTTTGTTCAATGCCATTTCCAAACTTCATTGATAATTTGTGGATCTCACCACATTGAACAGAGCTCTGGGAATCCTGTTCACAGGGTTTGATTTAAAAAAGTGAAGATGGGGACCACAATGTTATGATCAAAACACTGTTTTTCTATGTGTTAAACCACTGCAGTTACACCTTCTTGCAGGGCACCCTATTCCACCCTCTCCATTTCTAGATCATCTGGCTGACAATATTTCCTGACTTAAGAATCATTTTTTGGCCATATTTTTTAAAACAAAAATGCATGTTGATAGCCCGGCCTGCAGTTATTTGCCTGTTTTTCCCCATTTTGTCCCCCATAAAGTAATTTTTGTCCTCTAGGTTACAGCCAGACAGAGCAACCCTGGCCCTGGGAGAAAACAGGACATCTTATTAATGGGAGGCAGGACTGTTATTCGGACAAGGCTTCAGGATTTCTTTTAAAGCCAGTTCTGAAGTGGAAGGTTCTTGACAGAGATGAATCTCCCATGGAAGAGCAAATAATTGATTCAATGGGGAATTACTTTTGTTGCTGCTAGAAAAAAGGGGCGGGACACGGAGGGGGTGGATAGCTGGACACATCTGAAATTTCTGTTCTTAAGTCTATTCCATATAAAAATTACATTCTCTGTTAAATATGTATTATGTTATATCCCTTCCAATTCTGTTATTCTGTGTTCTGTATTATATTTTTATAATATTATATTATTATAGTTTTTCTTCAAATCTTAAGTTTGCAATTCTAGAAGAAGATACATACCATTGATCAATCTATTAGAAGCATGTTACAATTTTGATTTTTTTTTCTGGACCAGAACATTAATAGAGAGAGAAATCAGCCACACCAATTTTCTTACAGCAACTCTACCAAGAGAGTTTTGTTTTTTGCAAGATATTTCTGCTAGCAGTTAATGCAATCAAAAAAAAATATTCTTTGTATTTTAAAAGAATGTACATCTACATCTATTGATTATTGATTTTTATTTTATTTTTTCAAGTGATTTTCTGATTTTCAAGATAAGATCTTTTCAATGAAGCTAGGAAAAAACAGTTTCGTTTAGTTCATATGCAGTGGTGGGATTCAATTTTTTTTCCAACCGGTTCTGTGGGTGTGGTTTGGTGGGTGTGGCAGGGGAAGGATACTGTAAAATCTCCAGTCAGAAGTGGTATTTGCCAGTTCTCTGAACTAAAAGTTTCCGCTACCGGTTCTCCAGAACTGGTCAGAATCTGCTGAATGCCACCTCTGTTCATATGTATGGTGACTCCTTGTTAATTTTCCTTTTTCAGAGATAGTATTTGAAAATGCAACTTAGAAGTACTAAATTCTCTTTCTTAATCTGTGAGCTCAAACTTTGAGTTCATTGTCCATCTCCTACAGATCCATATTCAAATAGTTCTGACTATCCCTTTATGGATTAGTTATTTCCCAAGCTATAAAGTTGACCACTGTGCTTGCATTACAGTTTCTGAATAATATATTCTCTCTTAAACTGATTATATCAGCAACTTGTTCTGCTTTAAGTGGAGTACTATATGTACTGTTTTAAGGATATAATTCTATATTCTCTTTTCAATCAGAAATTCCCACATTTAAATATACGTACAAACATACCAGTCTCCCACATAAAAGTTGTTTGTGGTTCTGCTCAGACACAGGAAGTGTCAGGATCCCATGTATAGCTCCACTGCCTATTATTCCATCCATGGCATCTGACACTTGTGAACCCAATTACCAGAAACTTTCTGATCAAATAGTTACAAATTTCCTTCTGAGCCTAACATGAACAACCATTACACAGTTGCCAAATATCCTACAATAGCTATGGCTTACCGAAGCTTGATGAGATCCTCTGCTTATTATGAATTGTTTTAGAGGTTTTTGTTTTGTTGTTCTCTAATTTAAATTTTAAGTTGCTGTATTGGTGTTAGTGAACTTTAAATTCTGTCTTTGTGTCTTGTAGGTCTGACACGCTAAAAAGTATAGTCTCAATAAACAAACAACTGTACTGTATGATTATTTTTAGGGCAGGAAATTGTGCTCCCATTTTGCAAGAATTGCTCCCTTGAGCTAATATGAATCTTAAACAAGAGAAATATGTTAGCTTTGGAACTGTAATTTTATGACAGAAGTATCTGCAGTGAAATGTCATGTTCCAGATAATGTTTTCACCCAGCACATTAATATTATTATATGAGCAATTACTGTGGAGCAATTAACAGTGATGATCTGACAGTGGAAAAGTAACTCTCTTGTGCTCTTACTTACACTATTCCCTTAAAGTATTGTTTCTGGGGAGTTATCTTCTAGAGATGTTGCATCCTGCCTATACAGTGAAAATGACCAATTGGGAATAGGGTAGAACAATTATTTAAGAAGATTTATTTCCCATGAGAAAACAATGAGGTCAAGTGCAATTGGGTTGATCCTGATCACTGGATTGATTGGCAATGTCCATTATCTCAATTGCTTTGTGACAATAATCCATAAAATTCCAGAATTTCTCCTTCATCCTGTCCATCGTGTTATTTATCTTTCCAATACTAGAAAGATAAGATGTTTCTCGATCTTGCTAAGTACCGGTAGTCCTTAATTTATGACCACAATCGAGCCCAAAATTTCTGTTGCTAAGTGAGACAACTGTTAAGTGAGTTTTTCCCCATTTTATGACATTTCTTGCCACAGTTGTTAAGCAAATTACTGCAGTTGTTAATTTAGTAACATGGTTGTTAAGTGAACCCAGCTTCTCCATTGACTTTGTGTGTCAAAAAAATCACATGACCCACATGACTTCCCCATTTTGATCACATGACTGTGGGGATGCTGCAACGGTTGTGTGAAAAACTGTCATAAGGCACTTTTTTCCAGTACTGTTGCAATTTTGAATGGTCACTCAAAGAACTGGAATAAGTCGAGGGCTACTTGTATAGTTGCATTATCCAATCAATTGCTTGCACTACATGCCCAAAGTATATCCACTTCTTGAAGTTGTGCCACTATACCAGTCTCACCAAACAATCCCATCAGGACCACCCGTTCTATCCAGGCCATAGTAAACCTTTTATTAAAAACCAAAAGGCACCTGAATATTGTAGTGACGGCCATTTTATCATTTAGTTTATAAATTGCTCTCAGCATTCCAAATATATGCTTTGCCCCCAAAGTTTGCCTATCCCAAATTAAAGGACCTGGGTGAGAAGTGCTCTATTCCTTTGATTCTGGGCATAGGTACAAACCCTCTAAATTCCTAGTAGTAAATGAAGAGCTTGCAGGTTATTAATCAGCCATGAGTAGATGCTATCCTATTTCTGCTACAAAAAGAGAGGAAAGAATTTAATGAATGATACATTGGTAACCTGAGACATTCCCATCTCATCTCCTGCTTTTTATCATCTTGTCTGAAAATGAGAGACAAAAGCAAGATTCTATTACAGCCAAACAAGTTGCTGGGAACAAAATATATGCAATTACCTCCGCTCTTTTCTGCAAAGTACTACTAATAAGGCAGGCATAAACTGAACCCAGGGAGGAAGTAAAACCAATCCCCAAAGCAATGTTTGCAGAGGCAAATGAACAGGCTTATATTCTGCTTCCATTTCCACAGGTCTACCTCACATCACTATCCATTCTTCACTTGTACATCTTGTGCAGACCTCAGCTGCCCCCATCAAGTGTCCAAGACAAATAAAATCATAGGAGCAGAAAATGAACCCTAGAGATGTTTTTTACAATGCAACAATGTTTTGAGCATCAAGCCAACATCAAACTGATTGATGGAACCATTTTTACATAGGACTATTAGGTAGGAAAACAAGCAATAAATACATTTAAAATGTGTTTATATAAAGCACAATGAATCCATTAGTATTTTTATAGAACAGCCATGGGAGTCTCTGGGAATGAGGATATCTAAATTACTGGAACTAACTGAGGAACAAACTTTTAAAACCATAATAGAAGGAAGATCTGTGAGGATCTGCTCATAGTCATTCATGCCTTAGTCACCTCCAGATTGTACTTCAGGTTGTACAAAGTTAACTGGGCATTTCCTTATTAGAAGGCAGACAGAAAACCAAAACAGAGAGTGAAAAGAGTAAGGAAACAGAGAGAGAATGGATAACCTTTAAAAAAGAGAGGAGGAAAGGAGATGATTGAGACAAACAAGAGAAACAATGTCTGACCAATGATACCCAGCACATAGTACTCAATGAAAATACATTTATGGATTCATAGCTGGTTGACCAACAGTAATCAGTGTGTTGTCCTCAGTGGAGGAAAGCCTGCAGTAGGGTACCCCAAAGTTCTGTCTTAAGCCCGGTACTCTTCAATATCTTTATAAATGATCTAGATCAAGGGCCTTCAAACTTGGCAAGTGTAAGACTTGTGGACTTCAACTCCCAGAATTCCTGAGCTAACATGACTAGAGAAGGAATTCTGGGAGTTGAAGTCCACAGGTCTTAAAGCTCTCAAGTTTGAAGACCCCTGATCTAGATGATGGGATAGAAGTGGAGCTCATCAGATTTGCAGATGACACCATGTTGGGGGAAAGTGTTAACACCCTGGAAGATAGGCTCAAGATTCAGAAGGACCTTGATAGATTTGAACACTGGGCCCTGTTTAAAACAATGTTCTGGTCTGTCAAGATCCTTCTATATCTTGGGTCTCTCCCTCTGGTGGGAAGCTCCCAGTCACCACCACTATACTGCACTCAGCCTACCTGATTACTTACCTGCCAGGCTGGCTGGCTGGCTTTCCCTACGGCCACCCATTGCAAATTGTCCCTGCGGTGAATTGGCTATGTTGAGTTGTGCTATAACAAATTAGTGGTGAGCTGGTAGAGGATATTTTCCCCCCGTTCAATCAGAATAGAGTTGAAAGGCACCTTTGAGTTCTTCTAGTCCAACACCCTGCTCAAGCAGGAGAAAACTAGACCAGTGGTGGCTAACCTTTTTGGGCTCCCGTGCCAAAAATTGCGTGCGCACTTGTGCGCTCGGGTGCCATCACCCAGAAGGCAACGTGCGCATCCCCCCATGGCCCCTGCGCGTGGGTGCACAACCTGCACGACCTGCACTGCGCTTTTTGTGCATGCGCGTATGACCCCCTGCATACCATGCACCTCTGCGTATGCACGCCTGTCTCCCGTGTACCCCCGTGCGTGCGCACCAGATACCCAACAATCAGCTGTTGAGTGGGCGGCGCGCACACATGCACAATAGAACTTTTCTGGGTGAGGGCTTGCATGTTGGCAGTAATGGCTCTGCATGCCACTTCCGGCACACGTACCATAGGTTCCCCACCATGGTGCTATACCATTTCAGACAAGTGCCTGTCCAGTCTCTTCTTAAAAACCTCCAGTGATGAAGCCCATGCAACTTCTGGTGGCAAGCTGTTCCATTGATTAATTGTCCTCACTGTTAAGAAGTTTCTCCTGAATTCCAGGTTGCTTCTGTCCTTAACTAGTTTCCATCCATTGGTTCTTGTCTTGCCTTCTGGTGTTTTGGAAAATAAGTTGACCCCTTCCTCTTTGTGGCAGCCTCACAAATGCAGGTAACCCCCAGGTTACAAGCATTCCCTTAGCAAACGTTCGAAGTTACATAAGTGCCCACTAGTGTTTGTGAACAAGCCCTGAAACTATGAATCTTGCAGCACCATGGCAGTTGTTCACCCTTAAGAACAACCACAGAGGTCTGCAACATTGGTCCTGCATGTTGCCAGCCAAATTAGAGCTTCTGAGGGATGGATCTGCCCCTCAGAAGCTGTGTTCAGGCATCCAGAGACCTCTCCCGGCCCATTGCAGGCCAAAATGGAGCTTCCAGTTACAAATCTATGTGGTGGTGACATTGTCTCTCCCACAGTTTTCTAGCTTACTGAGTCCAAAGCATTTGGCTGGTCTACTACTTTAGTCACTTTGTCAAAGAAGATTGTTTTGGCATGATCTGTTTTTAACAAACCTGTGCTGGCTTCTAGTTATAACTTTGTTTATAAATGATTGGAAATCTGGTTTTTTATTACATTTTCCGGTATCTTTCAAGGTACTGATGCTAGCTGATTGGTCTGTAGTTCCCTGAGTTTGTTTGGGTTTTTTCCCCTTTTTTGAAGATGGGAAACACATCAACTCTTTTCCAATCCTCAGGTAGTTTCCCAATGCGCCAGGATTTTTGAAAGACATGATACAAGGGTTCTGACTGCCAGCTCCTTCAGAACTCTGGGATGCATTCTGTCAGGTCCTGTGATTTAGATTCATCAAGATCAGACAGGTGTTCTCTTACAATTTTCTTATTTTAATTTTTATTTCTAGCCTGTCTTTTACCATTATGTTTTGAGTGGTATATTGGGCTATAATTTCTTTCTGTGCGAAGACTAATACAAAAAATGAATTAAATAGTTCCACTTTCTCTCTACTGCCTGTTACTTCCTTGCTGTCTTCTGTTTTTAGTAGACCAACTGTTTCCTTGTCTTTTTTCTTATTTATATGTTGAAAGAAACTTATCTTTGACTTTCATTGCAAATGTTTGCTGAGCTCTTGTTTTTCTGACTTCATCTATGCAGATTTAGGCTATCTGCTGATATTCTGCCTTAGTTTCATGTCCCTGTTTTCATCCCCAGTTGAGTGCTTATTTGTCTTTCAGTTTATCAGAGAGTTCTTTGGGCAACCATGCTGCTTTCTTCTTGGATTTATTTTTCTTTTTCAATGGTATTGTGCTGGACTGAGCCTTTATGATCATATTTTTTAGAGTTTCTCGTGCTTCTTGAGTTGTTTTTCCCCTTAGAATTTTCATCTTTCCTACAGTCTCTCTGAGTTTGTTAAAATCAGCTCTTTTAAAGTTTATGACACTAACTGGATTATGTTCTATTGCTTGTGTTTGCATTATATTGAATTTTAATAGGACGTGGTCACTCTCACCCAAAGTTCCAGCATTTTTAATTCCCTCCATCACTTCTTCTCTATTAGTAAGAATTAGTCCACTTTTCCTCTAATTGTTGGATGAAAAAGTTGCAGAGGTAGGATTCTACAGTTCAGACAGGTTCAGTAGAACTGGTTGTTATGATACTGCGCAGTTCAGAGAACCGGCAAATCGCACCTCTGGCTGGCCCTGCCCCTCTCTACCCTACCCTCCCTCCCCGCCCAGTCAGTCCTTATCGTGCATGCATGACATTGCTGCCTGCATTCCCCCCGCCTGCCCCACCCCTCCCAGTGACTCCTTATAACACATGCACCTGCAATCTCCCACCTGCCATTGCTTCCTGCGGCAGCCAGTTAGCCAGCCAGCCAGACATTGCTGCCTGCTTTCCTCCACCCACAGCCCTGCCTGATCTAAGTGAGGCTCTGCAAGCCCCGGTCACCTCCACCGCCAGCCCCAGTCGAGTGCCGATTCCTGGGCCACCCAGCCACCTTCACCAATGCTGCCTGCCTCACCTGGCCACCATCTTCACCCACCTGTGGCCCGCCATTTTTGCCTGGCCTTCCACCACTGATTGGTGAATGAGGAGAAAAGCAGCAAGCCGCGCTGCTTGCCTACCTCCTCCTGCCGCCGCCACCGCCAGCCCCGGTCAAGTACTGACTCCCCAGCCACCCAGCTGCCCTCGCTGATGTTGCCTGCCTTGCTTGGCCACCGTCTTTGCCCACCCACCATCTTCGCCCGCCCGCCCTTGCTGAAGACGTGCATCGGTGAGTGGGACTCCCAGCAAGCCCCGGTCATCTACCTACCACTACCACCAGCCCCAGTTGAGTCCCGACAACTCCTAAGCCACCCAGACACCCTTGCCAACATTGCCTGCCTCACACGGCCACCATCTTTGCCCAACTGCAGCCCACCATTGCTGCCTGGCCTTCTACCACCACTGATGGGTGAGTGAGGAGGCAAGGAACAAGCCCCTCCGGTTGCCTACCTCCTCCTGCTGCCACCATCACTAATCCCAGTCAAGTGCCGACTCCCAGGCCGCACAGCCACTCTCACTGCAGCAAGCTCTGAGCTGAGTGTACCCTTTTTTTCCTTTTATAAGGTTCCGATTTGGTGCTGGCGACCTGGCAGAGGTGAGCCAGTTGTACTAAGCTGGCCATGGAAAGTTGTTCATTCTGTTTCTTTTTATTTGTGTGACTGAGTGCTTTTTAGAACTTCGTGCCTGCACTAGTATATATATCTTCTTTTAATCATCTCTCCCTTGGCTGTATGACAAGGAAAGGCTGTTTCAACACTAGGGGTGCAGGATGTTTAGCATTAGAACCAATCCCTGTAATTTTACTGTTTAGAAGAGGATATTAAATGCTTGCCTTTGAATTAAGGGGACATATTTGAAAGTTTATGTAAGTTATTTCTATATCGGAAATAAATTTTAGAGCTATTTAGAGCTTTCTTCTGATATGAGTTCAGTACTTCAAATTAATAAATGCACAGGACACAGAATTATTGATTCTGTAGTTCTGGATTCTGAGTTCTGGTTCTGGCTTCTGCTGTATGATATTGTATATAGAGAAGTTTCTTATATAAATGAATCCTGCTGAATTATTTACTTGCGTGCTGGTTAGATTGCTGCAAACTCTGACAAGCTTGACACCAGTGTCTGGGAAAATCCTGGGAAAGGTAATCAAGTAGAGAACTGAGCACCTAGAAATGAACTGGAAGCCAGCATGAGTTTGTTAAAAATTGCTCACGTCAGACAAACCTTACTGCTTTCTTTGACAAACTGATTAACTGAATGAGAGAAATGCTGCGGACATAGTATGCTTATGGATATTGAATTTGAAAAGACTCATGCTACATTTATTTATATGAGATCAATGCAGTGGTGGGATTCAAAAAATTTACCGGTTCTGTGGGCATGGCTTTGTGAGCATGGCTTTGTGAGCATGGCTTTGTGAGCATGGCTTGGCTTGGAAGGCGTCACTTGGTGGGCATGGCAGGGGAAGGATACTGTAAAATCCCCATTCCCTCTCCACTCCAGGGGGAAGGTTAACTGCAAAATCCCCATTCCCACCCCACTCCACTAACCTGCTTTGCAGCTCCATTCTCCTGTGCAGGGCAACAAAAGAAGACCCAGCCGATCAGCTGAGACTCAGGAGGCAGGATGGAGGTGGTGCCAGTCAGAGGTGATCTTTGCCAGTTCTCTGAACTACTCAAAATTTCCGTTCTCCAGAGCTGGTCAGAACTTTCTGAATACCACCTCTGGATAAGTGTCTTTTAACAACTGGCTCCCTCAGCTAAAAAACAGACATGAGCCTCTCTTTAGTAAGAGAGGCTCATGTCTGTTTTTTTAGCTGAGGGAGCCAGTTGTTAAAAGAGTCAGACACAACTGGATAGGGGAAACCTTTACCTTTATCTTTATATGTAGCAAATACAGCAGAATTATTTATATGTGCAAAGATGGAAGAATGATGACATTCCCACAATGGAGGAATGGAGTTTAAAATGTCAGATTTGCAGATATGGTGGAACTGATTTGCTTCATTTGCTTAGAAAAACTTTTCTGAAACATTGGACGCTTTATATGGAGTTTGTGTTGAAAGAAGAAGGAAATGAATTTATGATTTATGGATCTAAAGACTAAGGATGCTGACTAAATGAAGAAATAAAAGGACTTAACATACTAAAGAGGAAGGAGGGAGAATAGAAACATATAGGTAGTGACCATTCAAAATAACAACGGCATTGAAAAAAGTGACTTTTGACTGTTTTTCACACTTGCAACCATTGCTGCATCCCTATAGTCATGTGATCAAAATTCAGGCACTTGCCAACTGACTCATATTTATGACGGTTGCAGTGTCCTGGAGCCATGTGATCCTCTTTTGCGTCCTTCTGGCAAGCCAAATCAATGGGTAATCCAGGTTCACTTAACAACTGTGTTACTAATGGGATAACTGCAATGATTCACTTAACAACTATGGCAAAACAGGTTATTAAAAAGGGACAAAGCTCACTTAACAAATGTCTCACTTAGCAACATAAATGTTGGGCTCAATTGTGGTTGTAAATTGAGGACTCTATAATTATCTGTTGAAAATAAGCTTGGGAGTCGTGTTCTTTTCCTTTTCTACTTCTTCCCTTTTTCATTTTGTTTTGTCACTATTGTTGTGAAAAATTTCAGTAAAATAACTTAGAAATCCTAGTAAAAACACTCATTCTGAACTGTAGAAAATCTGTTTATAACTTTAAAACATTAAAGCAGAGGTCTCCAAACTTGGCGACTTTAAGACTTGTGGACTTCAACTCCCAGAATTCTCCAGCCAGCATAGCTCCAAGGACGGGATGACCTTGTTCCAAGAGTCAAACAGTCTTCCCAGAGCCAGCTGTCTCTTTCTAATCTAGCTGTCTCTTGATCTAATCAATAACAAACTTGCATCAGATCAAGGACACGTCTTACAGAAGGCAATCTTGTGTGAAATCCTCCATAGAGGGAATGTATTTTAGCTAATCAGCGCTATTGGTTTTAGTCCAACCTGTTCAAATTGTATTTGACATGCACATAAGGTAATGTAGGAAGTGATTCAAAATAACCCCCAAGAACTAGATTAAATGAAGGAAAAGATACAGTGCAGAAATATATGGCACACAAGTATTTGGTGATGAAAGAGTTTTCCACAAAGAGAGACTAGTGTTTTCATTTCAGCATCCCAAAAGCCTCAGTGTGTAAACATAATGACTGAGGATGGCCCTTGAAGAATCACCATCTCTCACCAATTAGTTTTGAAACAATGGCCAAAACTCCCAATCAACTGTCCTTTATCTCCAACCAATTTTCTCTCCCAATGACAGAACATCACTTGCTTTTACCAAATCACGTGATTTCCTATCTCCACAGTGATTCATTCTTAAATATGATGAAGCCAAAGTGGTATCTTACAAAAGTACATAATAAGAAGTGTTTCTGTCACAACATCACAATGCTCATTTCACCACATGGTACCTACCCTGTGCCTTCAGACTCCTCTATTATTATCCCCAAGAGTTCTTTTCTTCAATTATGTCTTACTAGGAGCTCAAGCAAAGATGAGTTCATCTACCATATAATCCAGCTAGAAAAGGACTCATATTTAATTTAATTCCAAAAGACAAGAGAACATTCGGTTACTCCCAATTAGGCCATGAATGGAATTTTGACCCCAGCATTTTGGCCAACATCTTTGCACCTAAGAGAGACTGTGACTTTTAGTCTCTCCCTTCATGGGGAAGAAATATTTCCAAGGGTATTACAGAAATCCAAAGTCTTTCCAAGAGGGTGAAATTTGTTTTTAGTTGAATGAAAAGCAGTCCTGGATCTTACCTCTCCAAAGTCAAATAGTAAAGAAAATACAGCTATGAAAGCAAAGAAACAATTACTTCTTTTATTTCAGCTTCTTATTTTGGAAGTTGAAGGGTTTCTTCTCAAGGATTTCTTCATTTTGGAAACAGCCTGCCTCATTGATTGAATTTTATGAGAGGGCTGATTAACACTTTAATCAGTTACTAACTCTTGGAGCCAATTTCATCTTTTTTATTGAAAGGAAAAAAAAATCCATGAAGACAGAAAAGCAAAAAAGGCTTAATGTGAAATGGATCCTTCCATGCTGTGTATTCATTATTAGTTGTTCTGTCCGTTCATGCTGTATTAATATGTGTGTATTTCCACACACAATCCCAAGGATATGCACACACATGTATGTGTGCATTGTATAATACATATTACAGTGTTGTAAGTATTTAGATAAACAGTAGTGCCTGTCTATAGCTCCATACCTCTCAGGAAAAACAATTATTGACCTCAGGGTAAACCAACAGTAGCAGACTGTTTAGTTTTAAAGTGTCCTTTCCTGCAGAAATGCCTACCATCTTATTTAGCATTAAGAGTTAATACTTGATAACATTGCTAAATAAAAGCTCTTTTACCAACAGAAGCTCAACTTAAAGTAGACGTGATGGTTTTGTCATTGCAACCCCAGTCATATGCTGACAATTTGCCAGGTCAAGTAATTAACACATTGGTTAGGCAGGTATTCTGTGCACTTTTGCTTCAGCTGGTACTGCTACAGTTATGGAGCATCAACACTCATTTAATTTTTATTTCCTGGAATGTAGTAAATAAGCATTCAGAGAGGGGTGCTGGATAGCTGTTAACTGGAGGCTTGTTTTTGAGTGGCTTGCTGGGGACTTTTTAAACCATCTCATAACAATGAGAGAAGTGAAAGGAGGAAATTAGGAATTCCTCACTTTCATCCATCTTTTTTTGTTTATACACTGAAAGTAATGTTTCCAACTTGTTTCACTTGTTGGGCCACTTCAACAAGTGCACTGTGGCACGAAGGCCTTCTCTTTCTAATCATTTTATGATATGTTTACAAGTTAATTGATGGAAGAGTGATAATAGTTTTTGTATTTTTTACTACTTGAAATTAACAAGAGTTCTGTTGCTTTCTCTTTTGAGCCCAAGTGACAGAGCAAATGGTCGAATGGTTTCTGTTCTGCTACTTAGGGTAAAGAACAACGGGAGTCTACAATCAGGAGCCATGGGATGTGGTCCAGGCAGAACTCCATTATTCTCACTGGGGCCAAAGTGGAGGAATTGGGCTGAAATCCAGAAAGGATTCCTTCACCCATCTTCACGCCAACTGATTTACACACAGAATCAGTATCGAAAAACTCTCGTTCTCTTTGCCCAAAATGAGTGTTAGCTTTGATCTGTGAATCTCTGTCTATATTTGTAAGGGTCAAACTATTCTACCAAACTATACTTTTTGCTTTTATCAAAATTAAAATCTGCTTCTTGAACCCTATACATTGCTGTCACATGATGCATTTTTTTCTATTTACGGAGTTGGGGTGGCCGTGGCCTGCAGTATATGTGATGCATTCAGCCCATGGGCCACCAGTTTGACACCCTTACTACAAATGAAAGAGGAGGGGGGAAAGGAGGTAATTCCTACAAAGAGGATATTGTAATTTTTTCTTTTCTTAAGCACCTGTTTTAAAAAGAACTCCAGCAGTTTATCAGTTTACTATTTTCCCACTCATTGAAGTAATTCACCCCCAGGTCCCAAATTGCTTCCAGATTGCTAGAAGAATGTTTGGGTGATTGACAGCTGAGAATGAAGTCTTCTACGTCAGATGATGGGGAAAACAGTAAATTTGTTTTCTGAGCCAGAGGTACACTGGCTTAACTAGACAAGAAGAGGTCTGGTAGGCGCCAAGCTGATTCTGAAGTTGTCCAAGGACTGACCAAGGACTGTGTAGAAGAGTTTGAATGTTTCCCTAATGCATTCACAACTCCCAAACATCACTAGAGGAAATGACATTTTGCATTGTGTCATTCACTGCTTTATGATAATTTTTATGTCATAAAGGGTTTTCTAAAATTTACCAAATTTCAATTCCATGGTAGTCAGGGTCCCAGCTTTTACACACGTTCCGCAATTTAGCCCACTTGAGGTATCTTGGTTCAAAATGTTTTGCCCCCATGGCACACTTCTTTGCCCAGGAAAAAATTGGAAACAGACAGGACCATTTTAATAGCACATAAGTACATTCTAGTACAGTGGCCTAGAGGTGGAGCTCTCGCCTCACAATCAGGAGGCTGTGAGTTCAATCCCAGGCAGAGGCAGATATTTCTCTCTGTGGGCACATTGAGATCATATCTGCTGAATATAACTCCGCATTGGTGATAGGAAGGACATCCAGCCAGTAAACACTCAATAAATACTCAGCTCCATTCAGTTGTCTAGACTCTACCCCACAAGGGATTTATGGGGTCATTAAAAGACGATGATGAAAATTACATTCTGAAGGGCATGAGGACCCTTCAGAAAACACTGAGCTGGAAAGCTGAAAGTCCAGATTCAAAACTCAAGCACCATGAAACGGAGGAACGCTTCCATTTCTGCCCCAGCTCCTGCCCACCTAGCAGTTTGAAAGCATGCAAATGCGAGTAGATTAATAAGTACCATTTCAGTGGGAAGGTAACAGCATTCCCTGTGCCTTTGGTGCATAGCCATGCTGACCAGAAAACCATGGAAAATGTCTTCAGACAATTCTGGCTTCTCAGCCAAAAGAGAGAGATGAGCACTATACCCTACTGTTGGACATGACTAGTCAGGCAAACCTTTACCTTTAGATATATTCTACAGAATTTAAAAACATAACCAACTGATAATATTAGTGCAATGGCTTAGGATTCAAAGGCAGAAAGGTGCATTATTTCCTGGTGTCCTATGACTAACAACATGAGCTTTTCCTGATTATTCTTTTTTAGAATAATTATTCTAAATAATTCAACGTTAGAGGAGCTTCAAGGCGTTAAATTGCTTCCACTGAGATTTTTACTGACTAAGATCTCTCAAATTTGGTGTGGAATCAACTATGGGTATATATTGCTCTGTCATTAGGACATCTTCTGTCTCCAATGCTTTTCAAGAAGTACATGAGATGGATGCTCCTAGTATGCTGATAATATCCAGATCTATTTCTCTGTGACAAATTTGGAAATGACAGTGTTAGTTCTCTAAATTCAGCTGTCTTTAATGCCTTGGTTTCCTTAGTTTTCCATATAATGACTGAATGACTTTAGTAGCCAGCGGTATATAAATAAAGAAATATTTGTAAGTATTCTCTAGTGGGAACTGTTAAGTGAGATTTATCCAAGTTATCCAATTCAGCTTCATGGTAACAACAAGCAGTTTTAAAACCCTCTGTTGAGCCATTTTGTGATCCAGTTATTTTTAAACATATCTGAAAAATGGCAAGCAAAATGCAATTAAGTGCCAAGAAGTATTTATTTCAAAGCAATATATTGAAGTACATTTCTACAGCATTTTAATTGGAAAACACACTTCTAGTTACGTTTATTGCACATTTGAAGCCAAACTTACCTGAATAAAATATTAAGTATATTGCTTTTGAGTTCAGTGTGCCTGAAAATAATGCCAGTCATGATATTTTAAACCTTTGCCCAAATCCACACGCACACAAAAACAAACAAATCAAAACCCAGTCATCTGTATCTGTTTCAGGGAGTTAGTCACATAGAAATGGCACATGGGTTTAAGAATAAGGTTGTTTTCCTTATTACTTTCCTTCCTAAACTACAGATGCAACATCTGTTACTGGAGTACAGATTAAGATTACATTGGCTGCAGACCAATTAGTGGCTGTGAGTAGCATTTCTCATTCCTTCTCCATCTCCAGTCACTTTCAATCACTTAAACCTACAACCAGCTTGGACTCATATAGCACACATTATAGTATGCTTCACCATGGCTTGTTAGGAGGCATGGTGGCTGAATAGTTTAATGATGCTGGAGATGGTCTTTGCTCCAGCAGTTCGAAACCCAAGCACCATGTGATGGAGCGAGCTCCTGCCACTTGCCTCAGCTTCTGCTCACCTAGATGTTCAAAAACATGTTCTATTTGAGTAGATAAATAGGTATCACTTCAGTGATGAGCTGGTACTTTGTGCAGGCAATCAGATTCCTGCTGGCTCTGACCCTTCCCGGTTGTGACGCCCATTTGCAAGGTGACTCCAGTAGAGGGAGGGGGCCTTAGATGACACTGCAGAAAGAGGGTTATATTTCTGGTATGACGCTTATATTTCTGGTATGATGCTAGCTCACCATCCTGTGGTATACCTTGGGAAACCACAATAGAATTTGTAAATTGCTAATCAAACTACTACTTTGCATTAACACTGTAGTCTCCTAGTTGTAGCAGTACCATACACTAATAATAATAATACATGGCTTACTATAAGGACCAGCCTCTCCACTCTCAAAAAATAAATTTAGACTCTTGAAACTTTGTATTTCAAAAGGAATCTTTTTATTGAAGGAAGGTAAAAGCATGTCAAAATTCAAAGCAGGATCTGATGTCCTTCAGGGCATACGACTAGAATAAAGGGAATTAGAGACCCTCCCCAACAGTCCGCTTTGTAGATTCCACCAATCCGCAGGTGTGAAGATGTTATTATACCACTGTCTCTGAGAAAGCAGATAAGGGAAATTTCCCAGGGCTATCTTTCGGTGTTGCAATCCACATGTCCCCGTCTTTCCTTGCATCTCCCCAAGAGGTGAGAATTTTCCAAGCATCTAGGGAACCAGGCAATGGTTATAAATCATGTAAAAGTTCATACAAAAAACAATGTAAGAAATATGATATTTAGAATACATAGAGAGGAAAAGAATTAAATTTAATTGATAGAACATGGGATTTTATAATATAAATTTTCTACGGATTTTCAGTTAAGATAGTTAAAATCTCTATTAACTAAAATGCCTACTGGATACTTGAATATGTTTTATATTTATTTGTTATTTTCTGGCAGAGAGAAACCTGAAGGTAACCTAGGTAGTTGCAAAATATGCCTTTTTAGCATCAGTGACTTGTGACATGCAGTACAAAAACAAATTTAAAAGCTGATATCAAAACTCTGGTACAGGTAAACTTTGACTTAGAACAACTTGTCTAATGACGTTCTGTAGTTATAATGGCACTAAAAAAGTGACTTATGACCATTTTTCACATTTACAACCATTGCAGAATCCCATGGTCATGTGATCAAAATCTGGGTGGGTGGTCGATCTGCAACAAAAAAGTCATGTGTTCCTGTTAGGGATACACCCTAGCAGAATCTGCACAGCAGTCAGGCAGGCAGGCAAAATATGTGAGATAAACGTTTTTGTGACACACACTTAAACTTACAATCATAGTTTATATATATTATTTTACCCAAACTACGTTAGGTAACCTTGTTATACCTAACATTCTCCCCTTTTGGGTAATACAATAATATATATATATCTATTTACAACCTTAATCCATAGTCATCACAACTTTCTTTGTGTTTGACTTTGTATTTGACTAACAAGGTAACCTTGTTATTCCTAACAGTTCCTATGGCCTGACAAGCCAGGCTTACATAGACACTTTCAACAACATAGTTAGGCAAGCACTATTTAAGATCTGGAATAAAACTAAAAAATAGATATATTTTGAAATGCCAAATTGGATATCAACACTAGAGGCAGTAACACATCCAAACCTATTGAAACAAGCTATTACTTACAAAGATGCCTTAAACGGAGATGGAGAGTTAAAAACTAGATAGGACCTAAAGCAGCATAGGATGGATTTATTTAAATGTACAGAATGATTCTAGTTATATTCTATACATTCATCCAGTCTATGTGATTCTACTATTAATACATCTGTTTATATTAAAATATATTATTTAATTATTTGATTATGCTCACTATTTAACTTTATTATTTCACTACTAATCATATTATTTAAGCTTATTTAATAGTATCATTGTTTAATCTCTAATTTTCCTATTTTTAATAATTAATTCTTATTCATGTGTCCCATATTCCACTCTTCACATCTATCTGTATTAAAATATTACCCTTCATTATTTCATCATTATTTCATTGTTCAATATTTCAATATATTATTCTACTACCTTTCACAATACATACAAATTAATTCTAGTCATAGTTTTTGCTTGCATCCAGTCTATATAATTCTAATGCTAATACACATGTTTATGTTAAAATATGTTCTTAAAGAAAAATCTTTTTTTTCTCTTTTGTGTGTGTGTGTGTGTGTGTGTGTATGTACATACCTGTGTGTACCAGGGCCTTCTTGTTGACCTGGACTAGTCCCTGTAGTTTTCTTGGCAAGTTTTTTGGAAGCAGTTTGCCACTGCTCTCTTCCTAGGACAGAGAGAGAGAGAGTGACTGGCTCAGTGTCATCCAACCAGTTTCTTAATTTAAAACATATTCATTTAAACAGAGCATAAACCTGCATGTGAATTTACCTGACAATTCCCTAGACGTACTCCTAAATAGGGAAAGTGGATTGAGCTCTGAGAGTGTAAATTGCCCAGGCACAATTACAAAAAAGGGTGACCAACTAATTTTCTTTTCAATAGGATTTACTTTCTAATAAATAATAGGATTCGTCTAGCAGAAATTCTATAGTTATGCTTATTTCTGAGAAGATAACAAATTCATATTAATTTTCAAAAACTCAAATATTCAATATGATGTGGCTTAAAAGGTAACCTTGAACAATATTTTGTATTTACCAGAGATACTATTATGAAATGGGGAAATTTTTAAAAATGAGACAGAAATGTCACATTGACTAGAATTAAAACATACTAAGGAAGGCATGCATATCAGGAAATACTGGCCTCCTTGAAGGTGAAGGTTCCCCTCGCACATATGTGCTAGTCGTTTCCGGCTCTAGGGGGCGGTGCTCATCTCCGTTACAAAGCCAAAGAGCCAGCGCTGTCCGAAGAAGTCTCTGTGGTCATGTGACCAGCAGGACTAAACACCGAAGGCGCATGGAACACTGTTACCTTCCCACCAAAGTGTCCCTATTTTTCTACTTGCCTTTTTACATGCTTTCGAACTGCTAGGTTGGTGGAAGCTGGGACAAGTAACAGGAACTCACTCCATTACGCGGTGCTAGGCAGAAGTGGTATTCAGCAGGTTATGAGCAGTTCTGGAGAACCGGTAGTGGAAATTTTGAGTAATTTGGAGAACCAGCAAATACCACCTCTGACTGGCCCCACCCCCATCTCTTCTCTGCCTCCCGAGTCCCGGCTGATCGGCTGGGTCTTCTTTTGTTGCCCTGTATAGGAGAACGGAGCTGGAAAGCAGGTTAGTGGGGTGGGGAGGGAATGGGATTTTGCAGTATCCTTGCCCCAGGAGTGGGAAGGGAATGGAGATTTTAGAGTATCCCTCCCCTGCCACGCCCACCAAGCCACGCCCACAGAACCAGTAGTAAATTTTTTTGAATCCCACCAATGGTGCTAGGGATTCAAACCACCGAACTGCCCACCTTTCCGATCAACAAGCACGGCGTCTTAGCCACTGAGCCACGGAGTCCCCTATACTGGCTTCATTATTTATTAAGATATTTTTAAAATAAAGCTAAAATATGGAGCAATTCATAATTTTGTAATATGTGCAAATCCACAACGAAGAATTTAGGACAGTGTTTCTTAACTTTAGCAACCTTATGATGGGTGGACTTCATGCTGGCTGGGGAATTCTGGGAATTAAAGTCCACCTATCTTAAAGTTGCTAAGGTTGAGCAAAACACGGATTTTAGGAGAGTTGTTTTTCTCATGCCTTAACCCTAACATTTGGTCAAGTTTAGAAGCTGAGCGTAGCTGGATCTGGTTTGTACGGAGAAGCAACACCTCCCATCCTCAGGCTGCAGGTGAGACTGAAAAAATATCCTGGAAGGAAGCAAGGAAAACCATTTCTGAAACATTGCTGAGAAGCTTCATAGATGTATCCTAAGCATCTTTAGTAGTTGAATTCCCCTTTAGTTTTTCCTGTAGGCTATCTTCTACTGCCATCTTCAGGTTAATAAAAACATTGCAACAAATTACCATTCTGCTGCAGCCACACCCACAATATATACAGTATATCTCAATTTTTTTCGCTGTGGGTGAGGAGAGGTGGCTGTCATCAGAGAATATCAAAACCCACCAGGTCAGGATGTGGAACTATGTGGTTATCCCGTCCCAAAACAAATGCATGACCAACCAGTCATCTTTGCAAAATAAACAATGCATTTCAACACAATTTTTTTTTCAGGTCATAGGAAAAGCATTCTCCCTCATAATGTTTCCTGAATTTCTGTGGAATTCAGCTTGCCAGCTGTGACTACCCGAAGGCCACAGGTGATGTGAAGAGTTGCAGACATTCTCGCAGGTATTTATATATTTCTTCTCTTCACAGGGATCAGGAACACTCAATTCTGTGTAGAAGTATTTGTACGTCAAAGTAGATGCAGACCTTTGATCATACAATCACTGTCATCTCTGTAACTTTTTTGAACCATCCCCTGCCTAGATCTTGGATTGGCTTAGAATAGAATTTCACATCTAACCTATAACCACTCTCCAGGAAATGCTTTGGTATTTTTCTTAATTGCTGTTTTTGTATCCTATAACACCGTAAATCATCCCACCTTGTAATTTTTCTCTTCTGCTTGTGTGAAATGGCTTCAAAAACAGCACTCTTCCTCTCCCCCTCCCATATTTGAGATGAAAATTATTTTAAAATATCAATTACCTTCAAATAAATGGCTCTGCTTTACGGGTTTTTATAAACTGTGTAATGCCAACCCTCTTTCAGAAGAAAGAAAGAAATGTGGCCAGTGTTCAGGCAGGAAAGTAACAAGGAACAAAAGACTGCAATCCTTCCTTGGTGTCACTAATTGTTCGTTTACCTTTTATTTATTTTTAGCAGGGACACCCAGGCCAAGCCAAGCCAAAAAGATGTCAGACTTTCATTATACATTCATAACTACCATCTTGATTTAAAAAAAAAAAAAAAACCTTTGTGGATATCCCCTGAATATAATAACAAATCTCTGAACGTAAACTTTTGCAAAAGCTCGCTTGAATTAGAATGTGTTTGGCAGCGCTTCCAATTTTGCTTACAGAGAACAATTCCAGACCTCAGATGACTATAGCATAGCTTAACATTTTTTAAAAAAATCCAGCACAAGAATACAAAACAGCATGTGTCTATTTCTAGATAATGTATTTCATATTTTACGTTTTCTATCAGGAGATGCAATTTTGCAAGTAGAGGGGATTTTTAGATATTTTCTGCCATCTAGAGCATCATTCAGATAATGCACATAAAATAATTTATATAGATGGGCAGATTTCTCCTAAAGACATCTGTATCCGAGACTTTAATCCAGTGTTTCTCAATTTTGGCGTCTTTAAGAAGCATGCTGGCTTGGGAACTCTGGAACCCACATTTAAGTGGTCCAGGTTCAAAAACACTGGTTAGGTCATTACAATTCCAATCAGATATGTGTGTGACGAAGGTTAAATGCCAATGAAGCTTAAAACTGGATATCCCAAGAATCAAAGGAATGAGATCTATAGAAATTATATTGAAAATCAATTGACCATTTTAGAATAAAGCCTTTCTTATTTACTTTTGGTTAGGGGAATCAACCGTGCCCATTGTTCTCTGGAGTTCTAAATGAGCTGGCAGATGTGATCTCAGAACCATTGAACCATATTTTTCAAAGATTCTGGAGAACCGAGGAACTACCAGAGGACTGGAAAACAGCTGATGGGATTTCCAGTAGCCCTCACATCCATAATTATGAAGTGTTTTGAAAGACTGGTCTTAAAATATATACAGAATTGCCTCCCATCAAACCTTGACACTGAACCATCTGGAGCAATGGTCACCAACCGTGAGCCATGAGAAAACTTTGGTGGGCCACAGAGAAATCTCACCCACAGAGCACCCCCCCCAAAGCAATTAATCCAGGCTGGCAGAAACACAAGGCTGCGCTGCCCACATGGCCTGCAGGGACCCTCCCCGTTCACTCACTCCTTACCCGGTAAGCTTGCCTGCTAAATTTCTACTTTTCCTTTTTCCGACCATTATCTGTTCTGCTGTGCCAGGAGATTTAGATTAGCTAGGAAGCAGCAGGAAATAGTTGGATTTCTTGCTTTCTAGCTAGTCTTTAGATCTTTGGCTCTGCTTTTAAGTACAGCCGAACCTCCCCTAGGACTGAAGGTTTGCTTGCAAGCAAATTCAGTGCAGACTCAGTGCAAGCAAATTTGAGAGACTGAGCTAGCCAATGGCGGATAGATAGATCATTCAATGATTCTGTGAGCAACTCAATCTGCCTGCTTTGCCTGATTTGGGGGAAAAGTTGCTCTTTTTTAAAAAGAAAAAAATCAATATTTACATGCATGGTGTGTTGTGAGTTAATTTTATGAGTTTGCTTGCAAGCAAATTTTATGTGACAGACCGAGCTAGCCAAGAGCAGCTAGATAGATCTCTGAATGAATCTGTGATTCTGTGAGCAACTCAATCTGCCTGCCTGCTTTGCCTGATTTTGGGTAAAAGTTGCTCTTTTTTAAATAAAAAATTCAATATTTATATAAATATTTATATTATTTACATACAAGCCAGGCTCAGCCAGTCACATGACCACCAAGCCACACCCACAAATTAGGTCACACCCACAGAACCAGTTAGTGGTCCCTGGGATCTAAAATTATGAATTTGGTGGTCCCTGAGGTCCAAAAGGTTGGTGACCCCTGATCTGGAGCATAGCGGGAGCTAGGTAAGGATGCTTTTTGTTGATTACAGCTCAGCTTTTAATACCATCATTCCAGATACACTGATTAAGAAGTTGCTAGAAATGGGCCTCTCCTCTCACATCTGCTGTTGGATAAAGGACTTTCTTACTAACAGACCCCAAACTGTTAGGATTGGCAGCTATTTTTCCTCCACTGTTGCTCTGACTACTGGCTCTCCACAGGGTTGTATGCTGAGCCTCCTTTTGTATTCACTGTACACCTACAACTGTGCTCCCTCTTGTCCCACTAACTCTATAATAAAATTTGCAGACAACATGTTGAGGTAATACCCCATTAGAAGAATGAGCGCATACAGGGAGACGTATTGAGAGAAGTGAAGAATAATATACACACAGCACACAGATACACTGTACAGTAAATGTAGGTTTTTACTTCCCATAAAGATTTAAGCGAAGTTCAAGATAAGCAGTCCAAAGTCATTCACAGGTAAGTCAGTCAGTTTTCAGCCCAGGGATAATCCAATAACAAAGTCCAGTGTCAAAACAGTTAAGTATCAGACTTACATCAAATCCAAGAATAGCAGTCAATTAGGAGGAATGGCAAAACTCTCCAACAGAAGGAAACTGAGACTTCTTCTGAGACTAAGACACACTCCAGAAACACCAGAACAGGAACTAAACAACCCAGGTTTCTGGCTTTATCTTATGGCCGTTTGAGAAACCACACCCAATTACACTTTTAGCATTCCCTTAAAGAGACAGTATTAAAATGTCTATCCTGGTTTATATATTTCCAACCCAAATACCTGTTAGGTGACTTATATTCCTAATACAACATCACGTTGGTGGGACTCATATCAGGAGAAGACGAGATGGCTATAGGTCAGAGGTTCTCAGATTGGTCTTGTGGTGCAAGAGTCATAACCTCGCCCTGAACATCAAAAAGATTATAGACTTCAAAAGATGCAAAGCAGAGCCTCTCTCACTATACATCAATGGAGATTGTGTGGAAAGAGTTCATAGTTTTAAATTTCTGGGAACTCATATTTCCGACAACCTTACTTGGTCGGTCCACACTATGGCCACTGCAAAGAAGGCCCAACAGCGCCTGCACTTTCTGAGGTTGCTGAAAAAGAGTGGTCTGGGTGAGAAGTTGCTGGTTACTTTTTACCGTTCTACCATCGAGATCATTTTGACATACTGTGTAACGGTGTGGTATGCTGGATGCTCTGTAGTGGATAAGAAGATGCTCCAGAGAATTATAAACACAGCACAAAAAATCATCGGTTGCTCTCTTTCTTCTTTGGAAGAGATTGCGAAGACCAGACTCCTCTCTAGAGCACTAAAAATCTCCACAGACCATTCTCATCCTGGTCATTAATATTTGGAACTGTTACCATCAAGGAGACGCTATAGGTGTCTTAAAATGAGGACTAATAGACTGAGAATCAGTTTCTTTTCCAAGGCAATAATTGTCTTGAATCAAACAATGCATATGTGATTTAGTCCTATGTATATTAGTGGCATTTTTAAACTATCTAACTTACTATATGTTTTAGATAAGTTTTAGACTAAGTTGTTTATTATTATTATTATTATTATTATTATTATTATTATTATTATTATT
>NW_020769378.1:1697880-1737674 GCF_900518735.1 Pseudonaja textilis
TTATTATTATTATTATTATTATTATTATTATTATTATTATTATTATTATATACTTTAGTGTGATTGTGATGTGGTGTTTGGGACACTGTGCTGGAGTAGCTTTCAAATTTCATTGTATTTGTAGAATGCAATGACAATAAAAGTATTCTATTCTATTCTATTCAAGGCTAGTTGTTCAACCTCCCGTTTGTATGCAGATTCATCATTGTCTCGAATAAGACCAATCACTGTTGTATCATCTGCAAACTTCAGTACTTTAACAGAGGGATCTTTTGAGATGCAGTCATTGGTATATAGTGAGAAGAGAAGCACAAAGCCCTGGGGGATTGTACAGGTATCTGATGTGATTTTGCCTAGCTTCACCTGCTGCTTCCTGTCTGTTAGGAAGCTTATGATCCATTTACAAATGCGGTCAGGTACAGCTAGCTGATTTGGTTTAGTTAGAAGACTGTATGGAATGATGGTATTGAATCGGGGTGGTGTCGCCTAATTTGTGGGTGTGGCTTGGTGGTCATGTGACTGGGTAGGCATGGCTTGTATGTAAATATTATAACTATTTATTGATTTATTGATTTTTTTTAATTAAAAAAGAGCAACTTTTACCCAAAAGCAGGCAAAGCAGGCAGGCAGATTGAGTTGCTCACAGAATCACAGATTCACGTAGAGGTCTATCTATCTTCAATCAGCTACCTGAGTCTGCACTGAAAAACAGAAGCTTCGGTCCTAAGAAAGGTTCAGCTCTGCTTTTAGATTAGTTAGAAAGCAAGAAATCCAAGGATTTCCTGCTTTCGAGCTAATCTAAATCTCCCAGCAGAGCAGAACAGCTGATGGTTGGGGGGGGGGGAGGAAAAATAGAAACTTACCAAACCAGGCAAGTTGGATGGCTTGCATGCCAGGTAAGGAGTGAGTGGGCGGGGTGGGGCCAGCCAGTGGAGCGATTTGCCGGTTCTCCAAACTGCGACAATCAACATGTGCATGTGCATCATTTGCAAGAAATCATCTGGACAGCTGACAAGCACTGCGCGCGGGTGCGCAGCGCTTGAAAATCCTCTTGTTTCCTGCTTTTTCAATCTCAGCTGTGCCACACAAAGCAGCTGAGGAGGGAAAAGCAGGGAATAAAGGACAGCCTAGAGCCCGGGCAAGCGAGTGGGCCAAACACCGAACCAGTTCGGTGTCAGCTGCTCTACACAGCTACCAGTTCTATAGAACTCTGCCGAACAGGTAGCATCCTGCCCCTGTATTGAATACTGAAAAAAGTCTACGAAAAGGACCTTTGTAAAAAGGTCTTTGAAGATTCAAGATGTTGTAGGATGTAGTGCAGAGTCATATTAACAGCATCATCTGTTGATCTATATTTGCTCAATGGGCCAATTGCAAGGAGTCTTAACAGCAGATCCGTGATGGTTTTCAGGTGGGCCAGCACTAGCCTTTCAAAGGTCTTCATAACTACAGATGTTAGAGCAACTGGTCTGAAGTCATTCAGTTCCTTGATGGAAAGTTTCTTTGGCCCTGGGATGATAGCAGAGCATTGAAGCAAGAAGGAACATAGCACATCTCTAGTGATTTATTAAAGATGTGGGTGAAGATGGGGGCCAGTTGGTCAGCACAAGCTTTTATGTAAGAAGGAGTTATCTTGTCTGGGCCTGGTGCTTTTCCTGGCTTTTGTCCATGAAATAGAGCTTGCACCTCATTCTCTGTATGGAGTGGGGAGGTCCAATGGGATGGGGTAAGTTGGAGGCTCGGCTGTTGTTGGTGTGTCTGAGATGGGGATTGTGGAGATAGGTGGCTGTATTTTCTTTTCAAACCTGCAGTAAAACACATTCAGGTCATCTGCTTGTTGTTGATTTCCTTCTGCCTGGGAAGGAGGTTTGGTGAAGCCAGTGATGTTTTTAAGAGTTTTCCACATGTTTGCTGGTTCATTTGTTGAGAATTGATTCTTTAACTTTTCAGAGTAGCTTCTTTTCGCTGCTCTGATTTCCCTTGTTAATATGTTTCTGGCCTGATTATTCTATTGTCTTTCCTGTAGGCTTCCCCTTTGGTACAATGTAGCTGCTTAAGTTTAGCTGTGAACCAAAGTTTATTGTTACTGTATAATTCTCTGGTTTCTGGATGGCACACATAGATCTTCACAAAAACTGATATATGATCTTTCAGTATCCGTGAGTTCATCCAAGTGTGCAGAGGTATCTTCAAACACATTCCAATCAGTGCAGTCAACACAAGCCTGTAGCTTTAGCTTTGCCTCCTCAGTCCAAGTCTTCACCGATTTAATTGTTGGTTTCATGATTTTAAGTCTTTGTCTGTAAGCAGGTACAAGGCGAATCATACAATGATCAGTGTTCCCCACCTTCTTCTTCTTCTTCTTCTTTTTCTTCAGCGTTTGTCTCGCGCTCGGGCGAGGTCCGCTAATGTCCTTGAGTACTGTTTCCACACCTCTCTGTCTGCCACGTGTGTCGGGTCTGCCTTCGCGATCTCTAGATCGGCCTTGATCGTGTCCATCCAGCGTTGTTTAGGTCTACCACGCGGTCTCGCTCCTCCGACAGTCACCTTCATTACAGATTTGATGATGGATTCTTCCTTGGCGCGGCTCACGTGGCCGAACCATCGTAGCCGGGACTGCCTCATGACCGTGGGGATGGGCACGACGTTGAACCGTCTACGCACTTCTTCGTTCCTGACGCGATCGAGTAGGGTGAGGCCTACCGACCATCGGAGCATTCGCATCTCCATTATCTGGAGTCTGCTTTCGACTTCTTTGGTCGTCGGCCAGCACTCTGCGCCATATATGGCCACGGGGCGCACCACAGAGTTATAGATTTTCGCCTTCAGGCGCATCGGCATCTTCTTGTCACAGAGGACGCCTGTGACGGACTTCCATTTGCCCCACGCTGCATTGATCCTGGCTGCCACCTCAGTTTGTAGTAGGCCTTCTTCCCCAAGAGTAGTTCCCAGGTACTTGAAGGTGGAGGCGCGCGGTAGCTCCTGCCCGTTCACGTGGATGGAGCCTGTCATTTCATTGTCAGTGGTCAGGTATTCGGACTTCTTTAGGTTCAGCCGGAGCCCGAACTGCTCGAGGCGGTCGTGCCACTGTTGGACTCGGTGCTCTAGTTCAGCCTTGCACAGGTTGGCCAGGAACACATCATCGGCGTAGAGCAGCGTCCATGGGGCGGGCGTGTACAGGTCGTGTGTAATTGTGTCCATCACCAGAATGAACAGCAGTGGTGAGAGAGCAGAGCCCTGGTGTACGCCGACGGTAATATTAAACTCCTCTGATATCCCAGCTGCCGCTTTTACACGGCTTTTGTGACATCTGTATAGGAGTTGGACCCATTGTACGAGCAGCTCAGGCACGCCGTGGTCTCGCAGTGCGTACCAGATGAGATCGTGCGGGACTCGGTCGAAGGCCTTTTCCAAGTCTAGGAAGGCGGTGTGGAGCGGGATTTTCTTCTCTCTGTGAGCCTCCATCAGCATCCGCACACCGAAGATGGCGTCGGTGGTGCCGCAGTTCTTGATGAATCCAGCCTGGTTGACGCTGATGTCGACGGTGTCCCGAATGCGCTTATCAAGGACGCGTTCAAAGATCTTCATAGTGTGTGACAGTAACCTGACCGGTCTGTAGTTGGAGCAGTCCGCTGGGCTGCCCTTTCCCTTCCAGATCGGAACAGTGGTGCTGCGGTACCAGTCGTGTGGCACTTTTCCCGTGGAGACGATGTTGTTGAACAGCTCGCACAGCCACAATGCCGAGCCCGGTAGTGCCTTTTTCCAGAAGTCGGCAGGGATGTCGTCTGGTCCTGTTGCCTTACCGTTTTTCATGGCCTTGATGGCGTCGGCGACCTCGCTGGCATAAATGCCTGAGACTGGGCCTTCAACTGGGTCACCTCGCGGGGTTCGTGGGTGTGGGAACTCCTCGGTGGAGATCTTCTCGAAGTATTGCCGCCACCTCTCCGCAGCGTCTCTGGGGTTGACGATCAAATTTCCCCTTTCGTCGTTGATCCCATGAAACTGGTCAATGTCCAGGGTCTTCCTGTGTCTGCTTTTGGCTAGGCGGTAGATCTCATTCTCGCCTTCTCGCGTGTTCAGCTTCTCGTAGATGTCATCGTAGTGGGAGCTTCTGGCTGTCGCTACTGCTTTCTTGGCTGCCTTTTTGGCCGCCTTGTATTCGCAGAGCTTCTCGCTGGTCTTGTCCTGAAGAAAGGCCTTGTAGAGCCGTTTCTTCAGGTGTACGGCATCTTGTACTTCCGGTGTCCAGAGCCATGTATCTCGTTCGATGCGTCTCCGTCCTGGCTTGGTGCAACCAAGCTGTTGGCAGCCGGCAGTGTGAACAGTGCTCTTCAGCATGGACCACGCTTCCTGTGGCCCGTCGACCATCTGCGGGAACTGCTCCGGTTTGATGAGGGGTCCCGCCATCTTCTTCTGGTTCCACCACTTGATTCGTGGCTGGTCTGCATTTCTTTTGTCAATCCTGGTCTTGGGCTTGCTGATCCTGATCTTCGCCATCAGCGGCCTGTGCTGACTGCTCGATTCGTACGGGTACGCCTTGGCGTTGAGCACGTTTTTAGCGGCTCTTCGTCGTACGATGATGTAGTCGATCTGTGTGTGGTGGCTCCCGTTTCTGCTATGGTAGGTGAGGAGTTGAGATTCTCGCCTAATGAAGCAGGTATTCGTGATGGTCATATCATGGGAGTCGGCAAAGTCCAGGATCCTCTGGCCATTCTCATTCGTATCGCCTGTGCCGTGCCCACCGTGGCACTGGTGTCCGTTTTTGTCCCGCCCTACATGACCATTCAGGTCGCCCGAGATGATGATGTCGTCTTCGTGTGGGATCTGCCTGAGTTGGATGTCGAGCAGTTCCCAGAAGGTATCCTTCTCCTCCTCGTGACATCCGGTCTGAGGGGCGTAGGCGGACAAGATGTGTAGGCGCTGCCTCTCGGTCGCTACGACGATTATCATCAGTCGTTCTGTGAGGCGCTTAACTTCTGCGACGGAACTTTGCCAGCTTGGACTGACAACCACAGCTACACCGCCGCGGTTTTCCTTACAGCTGGTGTATATGATCTTGTAGCCGTCTATAGTCGTAGCCTTGTTGCCCTTCCAGCGAGTTTCCTGGAGGCAGCAGATGTCCAGCTTCCTGTCCCGCATGGCCCTGACGATCTCGGTCGAGCGTCCAGTCAGCGAATCCACGTTCCAGGTGGCCACCTTGAGCGTCTGGCAGTCCTCTGTTCCCCGCTTGCATTTTTTCACACGGCCGTGCTTTCCGCGTGGACCATTTCGTTGATTTTTGGCGCAGGCCAATGGTCTCCTGCGCCCGTCGGTTCCCCCGAACGCGGTAGCATTGGACGTGTGTTTTGTAGTGGACGTTTCCATCATGTTGATGCGGCATTTGAGTACTCCAGCCGGCCTGTCGCGTGGGCCTGTCGTCGGAGGGTCTGCTCTCAGTTACGGTCAGCGTTTGACGGCTTCGCGCATCCAGGGGACACCACTTGGAGGTGGCAGACCGCTTGTCCCCCGATCAGTGTTCCCCACCTGCTTGTGGTAAAGACCAATAAGCATCTTTTAATGTTGTGTAGCAATGGTCTAAAGTATTCTTGCCTCTTGTGAGAAAATTGACATGCTGAAAATATTTTGGTAGCTCTTTCCTTAAGTTTGCTTTATTAAAATATCCTAAAATAAATTTGAAATGAATCTAGGTGTTTAACTTCAGCCCAGATAATCTGGTCAGCTAGAGTTCGTAATGCATTGTCTACACAAGCTTGTGGAGAAACAATTAGGAGAAATGAGGAGAATAGAATGGTTTGCAATTGATAATTAACGTCTTTAAGTCCACATCACAGAATTTCTTTAGTATAGTTATATCTCAGGACCAGCGGCTGATAATATATAAACATAAGCCTCCTCCCTTCTTTTTACCAGATGTTCCGATGAGCTGCATGGTTTTCTGCCTCATCGTGGCAGCAGCCTGAGCAACACCTGAGCTCCAGGTCTAGCGGAGCACAAACCATGGTTGCCACCTGCTTCAGAGCCACAGGATGAGCTGAGGAAGAAAGGGGCCCTTGGCTGCAAGGTTGCCTGGCACCATGGGGAGGGCTAGGGCTAGCAAGAGTGCACCGGAAACATCTCCAGGTACCCAGAGACAGAACTCCCGGCCCTCGCTGGCTCAGCTAATCTGCGGGCCACAGTTAAGGGGCCGAGCAGTCATTTGACCAGGGAAGGGAAAGGCTGCCTCCTATGCTGGCCATACCCACCCCCTTCACTAGGCCCATTAATTTACAAATGTATTTTTTAAAAAAAAAAAATCATATTAGTGGTTCTTGGGATTTAAAGTTATGAATTTAGTGGTCCCTGAGGTCTGAAAGGTTGGCAACCCACTGCTCTCACAAGAGAGTATTTCTAATACATGTATATTCAGGCTCTTCCTAAAAGCTTCCAGAAATGGGGCATCCATAACTTCTGGAGGCAATTTAAATTTAAAACCTACAAACTATAATAATATACACTAATCTCCAAGATAAAAGCAAGGAAACACAACTTTCTAGAATGCTTTGTGTAGATGCTGGCTAGCATTTCTACAAATAGTTTCAAGGCAAACGCAAACAAACTTTATCTTTGCAAAGTACTGTACTTACAATAGTTTGGGAAGTATCGTACTTAAAAAGCAGAGCAAAGTACTTACAAACAAACAATACAATACTATAGAATACCCCCCAAAATATTTCAAAACACTTACAGAAGGAATTCTAGCACTCAATGTTTACTTGTCATAGTCCTCAAGCCCGTGCAGCACCAAAACAAAAACTCTGTGCCAGGCTGGCTGCAAAGGTCACTGGATCCTTTTTGGCCTTGTGACCAGGGAGACAAAACAAACTGCCGGCTTCAGGAAAGTGCATGTCGTAACCCCAAACGGCCCAGACAAGACAATTAAAAATGGCAGCTGCTGCAGCGGTGATTGAATCCAAGACAGATGGCTACATTGATCACAGATTTGAATTTCTAATGCAAGTATCCCTTCTGAATAAATTCATTCTTGTGAAAATTTGCCAAAAGAACATTCATACTTGGGGGATTTACTGGTAAAGGGATTTACTGTCCAGCATGCATACACTGACCAGTTTTGAATTTCAGATTCTAGCCTGTATTCTTACAGACCAGTTCACAGAGTTAATATCAGGAATTCTAGGGTGAAGTTAGACACTGTGATGCAGTTAAGCTCCCTTCTGCACAATTGGCTGAAGAGAATTCAGCCTCCACAAAGTTTTCTTGACATCTTTTGCTGCTTGTTTCCTGTCGGCTGCAATAGAAATGGGGGGGGGAGGGGCAATGTTGGTATTTTGGAGGGGAAGGGTGCTGGAGAATGAAGACGTTTTCTGTTTGAACTAAAAAGGAGGGGAAGCTTTCCTACTTAGTAGTATCTCTACTAAGCCAAGGTCAAACGTCAAGGCATACCAGATGAGTGAGAAACCACCTGAAGATGTATCCGTGACATTATACACACCTCAGATTGGATGACCAGTCAGAACTCTTGGGGGAGGGAACCTGGGATAACTTTCAATATGTAATATTCGCGCCTATTTGCCTCAGATCTTGCTTTTTTGTTGCTATCACTTCAAACTCAGTAAAAGTACTTTTTCTCTACATATATGGAGTTGAAGGATTCCTTTCTTGGGTTTTGAATGAGGCATACCTGACAAGAACATATTGTGGAGCCCTTCTGGAATCCACAGACCCAAGAATTAGAAAACAAACGTATTTGTGCTTCTGTCCCTAAGTCTCAAATAAATGCCAGATTATGTGTTATGGCAGACATTAAACCCACTAATTTTACTTTAAGCAAGGGAACCAGAAAATTGTTGCCTTTAAAGATCAGTTTAACATTTTAATGAGATAAACTATAATCATCCTTGACTGGTAAATTGTAAATATTCTTGTGAGCATGAAGATTGTCTTTTAACAATAAGTTATGCCCTTTTTTCCTCAATTCCGTTTTGGGCAGCAATGGTAGTGCCCATATGCTTGGAAAGTAACATTATCCATTCTACAGGTGAAACTCAAAAAATTAGAATATCGTGCAAAAGTTCATTTATTTCAATAACGCAACTTAAAAGGTGAAACTAATATATGAGATAGACTCATTACATGCAAAGCAAGATAGTTCAAGCTGTGATTTGTCATAATTGTGATGTTTATGGCTTACACCTCATGAAAACCCCAAATCCACAATCTCAGAAAATTAGAATATTACATGCAATCAATAAAACAAGGATTGTACATAGAACACTATCAGACCTCTGGAAAGTATAAGCATGCATCTGTACTCAGTACTTGGTTTGGGCCCCTTCTGCAGCAATTACTGCCTCAATGCGGCGTGGCATGGAAGCTATCAGCCTGTGGCATTGCTGAGGTGTTATGGAAGACCAGGATGCGTCAGCATCCCCATAAAGCTCGTCTGTAGAAGGAAGCATGAAGTGCTCCAAAATCTCCTGGTAGATGGCTGCATTGACCCTGGACTTAATGAAGCACAGTGGACCAACACCCGCAGATGACATGGCTCCCCAAATCAATGCAGACTGTGGAAACTTCAGGCTGGACTTCAAGCATCTTGCAGTGTGTGCCTCTCCATTCTTCCTCCAGACTCTGGGTCCTTGGTTTCCAAATGAGATGCAAAAGTTGCTCTTATCAGAAAAGAGGACTGTGGAACACTGAGCAACAGTCCAGTTCTGGTCTTCTTTAGCCCAGGTAAGATGTTTCTGACGTTGTTTGTTTTTCAGGAGCGGCTTGACAAGAGGAATATGGCATTTGTAGCCCATGTCCAGGATCCATCTGTGTGTGGTGGCTCTTGATGCACTGACTCCAGCCTCAGTCCACTCCTTGTGAAAGTCCCCAATACTTTTTAAAAAAAATTTTTTTATTGGTTTTTAAAACAAACATAAACAAAACATAAAAACATCAAATCATCTTCCATATATGTACATACAGTGTGCTGGTTGGTTTACAACTTGTTTTGTGATTCCATTTCATAGTCTTCAATTATAATTACAATGTATATAATCTTGTATTTTCAATCAATATATTAAATACATTAATATCATTATTAATCAATCATTCGACTATACTTTTTTCATTCATGTTTTCCAAAATGATATTTTACTTAATTTGTTTTATAACAATTGGTATCATCATCCCAGATCTATCCTAGAATCATTTTGTAGATATAATTAGAAAAGAATACATCTTTATATATTTATTATTTTCTAAAAGTCTACATATTTCATTACTATATTTTATTGCCTAACCATTGATAGAATAGATCCCAAATTTTATGAAATTGTTTATCATCTTGTTCTCTAATTTCAATTGTCAATCTACTCATTTCAGCACATTCCAATATTGTAATGAGTCTATCTCATATATTAGGTTCACCTTTTAAGTTGCATTACTGAAATAAATGAACTTTTGCATGATATTCTAATTTTTCAAGTTTCACCTGTAACTGTATAAACAACTATTTCAAAATAGTAGGCCAAAAGTGCACTTTTTAATTTTTAATTTGCTTCTCAAGTAAATGCTGGCTATGAAATCTGGGAGTTGAAGTCACACACATTTTCAGGTTGCCAAGATTGAGAAACATTGCTCTAAAGTCATTTACACTTGAAATAAGTTTATAATTTATTTTCCTTTACCTTTCAGAATGGCAAGCAAATTAAATACATGGTTTGAACGAATTATAAACAAGCTTGGTCACTGCCATCAGCCTACTAAAGATTTAGAAAAGACCCATTATTAAAAGACCCCAAGTAACTCATAATCTATTGGAGCTTTCACAAAAGCACAACTTGATCAATTACTTGTAATTAGCTTCACTGTGCTTTCTGTGTTGCTATACATCAATGCTCATCTTTCCAGAATCATCTATTTCAGTATTCCTATTTGCAAGTTGTATAACATTGATTAAGTACAGGGTACTTGACCTGATGTAAGCCCATGATTGTAAACAAAGGTAGTTCAGCCACTTGAAAAACCATTTCAATGATAAATACTTCGTGATATGCAATCCATAAGCTGCTGGAAGGTAATTGCTTATAGTTCATTTGTAAACTCAGCATTATTTAATTACATTTAATTAGATTCTTTGTAACAAATGAGTTAAATGTTGTCCTATTAAGCTGATTAAGAACACCTGCAAATGTGTAATTGATCCTCCAATACCCAACTTAATTTTAACTAAAACAAAACCTTCAAGCCTCAAATGTTTTCTTTCTTGCTGACTGTTTTATAATTAAATGTATAAATATATGAATTGCATTCCAATGTATTTTGTGTTCCCCAGCTCTTCACAAAATGATACCCTTTGTTTATCTCTCATCATTCCAAACACTGTAATAGGCAAGACAAGAACCAGAATATTATGGTAACAAGATTTTTATTTTTAGGCATGTCTGAAATTGGTTCTGTGAATAAAACAAACATGAATGAATTTATTATCAGCCCCTTTACTACAAAACCAAAATATCAAAAACAAATTCAATATTTTTAAATCTTTTTTCATAAATGAGATGTAGTGCAAAAGCTATATAAGCGATAGCTTACTGCAAATCTTTTTACCCCTTAATTTCCAATCCGATCAACAGGAATTAGTATCATTAATCTCTGCCATATATATTTTGGTATAATGTTCATTAGAAAGCTATATTTATTTTTGTACCCCCCTGCCTCCCTCCCAGGATAAAAGAACAAGATTTTTTTTTATTCTAGAAAAAACATTTATTTGACATAACATTTTAAAAAGACAATATATATTTATATATACACACAGAGAGAGAGAGAGAGAGATACACATTTTTCAGCATATATTGAGCAATGGTTAATTTTTTTTCTTTATCTTTATCATTGACATGATCTGCCTTGTTACAATAACTCCTTCATTCTTTTAATGTTTTAATTTCTCTATATAGTTTATGATTAAATGCACATCTACTGTCATTTCCATAACTTATCCAAATATCAAATATTACCTTTTCTTTAACCACTCATACCAAATGTTCCATATTTCATAATAGTCACTATCTTGTTTATTTTTTAAGTTTGGTTAGGCTATCCATCTCAGCACATTCATGTATTTTTTTAATTACCATATCCTCTGAAGGGATGGAAGACAGTTTCCAGTTTTGTGCGTAGGTTATTCTGGCCACAGTTATGATGTGCAAAATTAAATATTGATATTTTTTTCTCCATGTTTGAATCTATCATACTTAGCAGAAAGGTTTCGGGTTCAAGTTTTAAATTTTGTTATATTTAAAATCCAATTTCTAATATTTCTGCAAAATTTCTGAGCACATGGGCAAAATCTTTAATCATACAGTTTTGGGAAATATCATTTATCTGTATGTAGATCTTCATGGAAACTGATGCCACATTGAGTCTTCAGCTGGTTTACTTGTACAATCCAGTACAAAACATACCCCACTTCTCCCAGTAAAAATAACGTACTAGGATGTAAATTCTTTGGGTACTTGCATTAGTTATTTGTTGCTGCCGGTCTTGGGATAACAATACATGACGTGGGCTTTAAACTGTCCATAACAAACAGCATTGGCTTCCTTGAGGCAAGCAAAGGGACTTGCTCTCAAGGAAGCCAACGCTGTTTGTTATGCAGCTCGATCACGGCATGCAGTATTTGTTTTTCAAAGGGAGGCAAGATGGTGGCGGACACTTAAGAGCACTTACCAAATTTCCCATCTCCATTTCTAAAACTGAAACAGGAAAAGAAGGCAGTCTGCTGCAAACCACTCACCCCTGGCATTGTTTTTATGATCTGAATGGTTCTGGATCCTAAATAAACTGCACACAATTTTTAGGAAAATAAAATTTCTCAGTGGCAACTTAACAACTTGCATATTACCTGGTAAACCTTCAAGTGAGACAAACCGAAGTATTGAGTCTTGCAATATTTTTGTATGTCGAAGAGAAATGGGCAGCAGCCCCTGAACTGCTTTTTGTACCACATTCATGCTGAATTTCTAAATCATGTATGAATAACAGATGGCATATTTTGAAATTAGAAGCATACAGGGGTAATCTTTGAATAGGCTACACGTGCTCAAAAAGATAACAATTTTTTTAAAAACCCAAGAAAATTCAATCTGATCATTTCCTCGGTGCCATCGCCCTGTCAGTTCAAATGTGAACGGTGATGACCATCTCGTTTTCCCAACAAAGGATTCCATGTTACTATTTAGATCAGAGTTCCCCAATGCTTCAGGCTTGTGGACTGATGGGGGGGGGGGGGAAGGGGGTGGTTCCACGTGAGCGGCTGACAAGCATACGCGTGTGCATGCATGGTCGTCAGCCATTTCCAGGCCTGGTACAATCCCCTAATGGCCCACTGTGGCCATTAGGTTGGGGACCCTGATTTGGATAAATATTTATTTGCTTCCACCAGTGGCTTAAACAATTTTAAATAAAGATTAACACCACCCCAAGAACCAGGACGGGCCCAGCTCACAAGATGGGTCACAACTGACTCCTTCAACTTCTGCATTCTTTGTCTTTAAAATGATGCCTCTAAAGCGGAGCCTAGCAATTTGCTTGAGAGGGAGCTGCTCTTTCTACTTGAATACCTTCATGCCTGGATGGTTTGGTTGGGCTGGAGGCCTAGGACCTTCAACCGGCATGCTAGAGAGACTGGGCTAATCCCTGATACAGCTCTGATGGCAAGCCTGGGCTCTGCTCTTTGCTGAATTACCTGAATACAGGTAATCCTTGACTTACAACCATTTGTTTAGCGAACATTCAAAGTTACAATGGTGAAAAAAGTGACTTATGACTGTTTACATACAACTATTGCAGCATCCCCAGTCACGTGATCAAAATTCAGACATTTGGCATATATTTATGACAGCTGCAGTGTCCCGGGGTCATGTGATCACCTTTTGCAAACTTCTGACAAGAAAAGTCAATGGAGAAGCCAGATTCACTTAACAACCATGTTATTAACTTAGCATCAGCAATGATTATCTTCACAGCTGTAGAACAAAAGATCGTAAAATGGGGCAAAACTCACTTAACAAATTGGCTCACTTAGCAACAGAAATTTTGGGCTGAATTGTGGTTGTAAAAAGGATTACTTGATTAAATGCTTCAACCATCAGACAATGTAACTCTGGTTCAATTGCCGATAGTTTTTGAAACAGCCTGCCTCCTGTGGTTATGACCCTTGCATTTTCAATAATGATCCCAATTTACCTGGAAAATCACTGTAAAACTGAGGCAAGACAGAGATTCTTGAGCATTATCAGCAAGCTTGTGCATTTCAGTTGAGGACTGTCATATAAGTGAGTCAATAAAACACAGCTGAAATCAAACACAGTCTTATTTCATATAAGCAGAGGGACAAATTGGATTCAGTTGATTCTTCTAGCAGGGTTTTTATTTTCAAATTAGTGAACCACATTTTTCACTTTGCAGAGTAAATCAGCGCCCCGATTTCTCATTATTAACTATTAGTGTTTCTGTCAGCTATATTCAGTGGTAGGATTCAGCCAGTTCGCACCAGTTCAGGAGAACCGGTTGTTAACTTCCTGAGCAGTTTGGGGAACTGGTTGTTGGAAGAACTCATCAGGGCGGAGAACCGGTTGTTAATTTTTTTGAATCCCACCACTGGCTATATTATGCAAAATGTGTTTGCCCTGCCTGTCCTTAACAGGCTTAAATGATTTTGCTGCATAAACACAAAGAGCAGGATGTTAGGACTACAAACTGCTTTTACTCCCAAAATACAAAACCTTAGCATGAAAGAATGGAACCACAGCATTTATTAGCCATTTTCTACATAATTGAAATAAAAGAGCAGAATGCATCATGACTTTTTGCAATAGGAAAAACTACCTTCACAATTCACTTCTGCTTCCATAGGAACAATATTCTTAACATTTTGTATTCCATTTCATTATAAAAATATAATTTATAAAGTTTTCCATCAGCAATATCAGATATAAAAGCTAATCATTTATGTTTGTTTGGAAGGGCACACACTATATAGAATAAAGTATATTTTACCTCTGCGGTATAAAAATGGAATGAAGACAGCCCATTTTACTAGAGAGCACTGAAAATATAGTTATTTAAGCCAAATAAGCTGTACTTCAAAAGTCTTTCTCATTTCCTTTTAAATTTACTGTAAATTTTAAATCATGACTTGTAACTGCCACATAGTCTTAATCAGAGTGATCTGAAAGAACTTTGAATCCTCAAAACAGTTGATTATGACCTGGGGATAACAGAGTGTCAAAAATTCCATTTTAGCTTCTACTTTTTCCCTTATAAATGAAAAACAATGACAAGAAACTGAGTTGCCAAGTTTTACATTCAAGGAACTACAAGTCAAAGAAAAAGGGGTGTTCGTAAGGCCTCAGGTGCTTGTCGTGTGCAGGAGTCAGGGTAGTATTTTACTGAAATCAGTTCTGTAGCATCCGTTTCTGCAGGAATTTTTGAAAGTTCATGGACATAATTTTTTGGAGCAGTGATGATTTTTTTGCCATGTTAAAGGACTTCAGAACAGAGCTTTTAATATCTGGCAGATTTTTAGATTCAATCCCTATTTTGTTTTGGATATATAAAAATGACACCTGCTAAGCATAAATCTTACACTCTGACTACTTACCTATTTCTTCCAGCAAGTAGAAGATAGTCTCTTTAATTTAAATTTCAGATTACATATATTACAACTGTTAAAACAGTAACAAATCACCAGTTCTTTGATGTTTATAAATACGGTAAACCATCCAAAATCATTAATATAAAAATATTGGCAACAAGATTTTGTAAAAATTAAGAGCCAAAGCAAAACGGCATATTCCAGGTCTGAAAAATCTTCCAATCTGAAGATACTATAAGCATCAATGTAATATTGATTCCAATATGCTGAGCCCAGAATATCACAAATGGTCATTTTTCTGACTGCTTATTTAGAATTGTAATCAAATCCCAAATAATGTATACATTTGAAGAATAATTATCCTATCTGTTTACTAAATGAAATCACAAGTAATTATGAATGTTTTAAAACATTCAGTATACAGCATTTGAAAAATTGGTTTAGGCCCTTAAATTTCCTCACTGATTTTTACTTCTCCCTCTCCACATGTTCACAGATTATGTTTACATGAGACATTGATCATTCTGGAAATAGGAAAATAGGTTTGAATGTCGCAATGTGATAATCTTGATGGCAGCATACTTCAACAACTGAAATTTTCAACCAAGATATTTTTTTGCAATACTAAAAGTTTTCTTCTAACTGATTTACCTGTTAAACAGATGAAAAAATCAGTTAGGATAGTTGTTATAAGAATTACCCAAATATCAATTTAATAGGCTACAGAATTTTAAAAATAATTCCTCCTTACAAGTTCAGATGCAAATTACAAAAAAAGAACATTAATGGGTAGCAGATAGGGAAGGAAAAGCATAATTCTTGAAGTTACATATGGTAATTTTGACATTATCATCTGAACTTCAAAATTGGGCAGTCATAATATCTAGAATCAAAAAATTCTTAATAGTTTCACAGAAGACACAACACAACAATTCAGATCTAAAATGACTAGCTATTAGCACCAAGACATTTTATAAGCCACAGTTACTACTAAAGTAATGTTTTTTTCACTCTCTCCAGAGCCATAAATTAATACTATTCTTTTAAATGTAATAAACTTGCTGAAATTTATGATAATTCAGTTCAACAGACACTAAATTAAGACAATTAAGAATTGCAAAAAGTTTTATTAGTCATTTTGCTATTTAAGAATCTTCCAAATAACTAGAAGAGTGAATGGAAATTGGGAAACCCTAAACTGTTTGTGGAGTCTGATACTGAATCATCTATTGTAGTTAAATAAAAGCAAGCAAGATGAAAACGCAGAGGCCAGTCTTCTGATTGGCATTTCCTTTCCTATACATTTTTTTTAAAAAAAGATGTGTTCATTTGGACAATTTAATGAAAAGTATTATATGTATAGATCTGACACCTAAAAAGAAATATATTATTTCAAATACGTGAGACAAATTTCCAGTAGCACAGAAGACACAGAAAAATAATTGTGTTTACTCTGCCTTTTTGTTTTTAAGTATTTGATAGACAGGCATCTGCAAATCTTCAATAGTTTCTGCAATTGGTTTGTTCAGAGTTTCTGGAAGTAAAAGAGTCAAAAAACCAGCTGATAATCCACTGATTCCAAAGACTCCAAATGGTACAGATGGACCAAGAGATTTCTAGAAGGAATCAATTAAATTATGTGTTATGAAATAATATAAGTAGGTAGATAGTTATTTCAAAAGTCTTCACTGAATTGCAATGATATATAAATAGGATACATGAATAATATCACCTTATTTTCTAATGCATGGTTAGCACAGAGTTTTGTGAAGTATAGAAAAGTCTCCCCCAAAAGTCAAAGGGACAATAAAAAACAAGCATGACAATTCAGTGCCAGAATTTCAGTGATGTACCTATCAATCTTCTTCCTATTCATATTCTGAGGATTTTTCTTAACTTAGAATAATCCCCCTCCTTATACACCATATGCAAATGTTTGTAGGAGAGGAGAAGACAGAACTGGGGGCAGAATTAAGTGTATCATCAGCTTAGAGTTGTTATATTTCCACATTCAGATTAAGTCTGACCCTTCCTGAATTCTGTTGACCCTTATCTGGTGTCAATTTAGTCTTGAACTTTTAATTGCCTAGATTCTTATGTATGGGCTTGAATAATTATTTTATGCCACAACTTTACAGGATGATCCTGATATTCTACATATGATATATACATATATAATTTATGAGCAAGAAACAAAGTATTTCACATCCAATGAATATATTGAGGTTGTGACAGAATGAAAACCAGGTTGCTGGTAATTCAATGCTGAAAAGCAAAGAAATGAAAAGCTCCAAGGGTTTGAGAAAGAGGAAAAGATCAAGAGTGAAGATTTGAGGAAAATCTTCTTGCTATATAAAAGCCTCTCCCATCAGCTTCCCCATATTCCAATTCCTTGCTCAGATCCAAACTAGACCAATGAGCTATAATTGGATGTCTTGAAAGATTCATTTTTAATGTAAAAAGCAGTCATAGGGGATGGGATGTCAAAATTGGAATAAAATCAACAAGGTCAAAAATGAGACATTTAATTTTTCCCCCTCTCTGACATATTTTCATCTGCCACAGCACCTCACTCTATTGTCAGACCTCATTCTGGCCATAATATGTCCATGCTGACTTTCAACCTCCCATAAACTAGGCATTTTATATCTTCATCTAAATCTTAATCAGACATTCAAATGTACTTTGGTATATTTACCAAAGAAATGGGCAAAAAATATATTAGTCACATATATATCATGAGAACAAATATTGGTAAAAAATATAAGCCTGCAAGTTCTGTTTAACTATCACATTAAAATTATTGCATTATTGGATGATCAATCTTGTTAATTGATTTGAAAGCTTGATTAAACAAGATACACTGCAAGACAGTATTACTTACCAAGGAAGGAACAAATGGAGCCAAAATTCCTCCAAACCTACAAATCATTGAGCACACACCCAAACCAGCATTTCTGTTTTATAAAAGAAATACCATTGTCAGTATTTATCCTAAGTAAAAGCAAGACTAATATACTGATTCATGCTAAATAATGCATTGTTATTGAATTTAGCTTTTAAACTGGATCAATCTCATTTTTTGATCTGATGTCACCATCCTATTATTTCCACCACCACAGAGTATGATTCAGTATCATCAGCATGTATTTCTTTGAATAGAAATCATGAAACTTGAACTCTTCCTCTACAGATTCTATAAAGATGGTGTAGCTTGTCTGTCTGAAAAGATTTGAACTTGTTAATCCTAATAAAGTGAACGGAGGCCTCAGAATGGTGAGCTCAGCCATTTATCTTTTAGAACCGTGTTCCTTCTGGCTGTTAAGCTCTGTGTGGTAGAAGATGCGTCTTTATGTTTTGAAAGAGGTGAGATCAGTCATTCCCTCAAGAAGCCATTGCTGAACTCAACAAAACCAACAATTTTCATCCAATGACTTCTCTTACCAAGAAGGTTGTCAGCCTGTAACTCCAGAGTCTTGGATTTAGTCAAACAAAAACGTAACATGTTAATTCCCCCCCCCCTTTTTTTTTCTGGGAACATATCTTAGAAAAGTTTCCCAGGAAGTTTCAGAGTGGAATTTTTATGGCCCCTTCTCATCTTGCTATCTCTCCAAGAGGTGACAGGTTTCCAGACATCTGGCTCCATTCCCACAGTTGTATATCATGTGCAAGTTATACAGATTCAATACAAGACTTAAGATATTCAGGTTACATCAAAAAGGATTTCTGGTACCAACTCCCCCCCTCCCTGCTTCTTCCATTGAAGAATGGCAGATACACGGATCTGACATATCCTTTCAACCATATCTTTTGTCCTTTCTTTACATCGTAGAGTGGCTTCTTCTCTCATTTCTCCTCCAACATTTTAACATCAATAGGGAACTAACCACATGTCTTAATTTGCCATCATTCACAAGAAAGGAGGAAGCTTGATCATTCTGAGACAAGACAAGCAATATCCACTAAAGAGGACTGTTGAGGCAAGAGATTCTTATAGAAGATACTTTTTATAGATAGCTCTGACATCTAATTCAGAAGTGTGAAGGTTTGCATGCAATATGTAACTGCTGATGTGATTTCAAATGGCTTATACATTATATATTGTGAGAATTTAAGGTTTTGGAAATAAATATAAAAATGACAATGTTAAAAGTCTGCTTACCTTACTACAGTGGGATACAGCTCTGAAGTATAGATGTATACAATGTTGAAGGCAGCACTTACAGTCAATTTTCCATATAATGCCAAAATTCTGGGACTGAAGAAAAATCCTTAAACAGAACATAGGACAATTAAACAGACATTTCCTTCTTCAAATAAACAACAGTAGAATAATAGGAAGCTCTATTTAGAAATAAACCTCTCTGAGTTCCAGGCAGAGTAACCTGCAATTAGCACAAAGGGAAGACAACTGTAATTTTAAATTACACCCTTACTGGTGGGCATAAGTGTGCTTGGCTGGGGGCAAGGGGAAGGCTTGCATGTCATCTGGATAATGTCTCCAATGCTACAGATTACAGCTTTGGAGAGCTGCAGTTCTGGCTACTTTATTTCAAAGCAGCTCTCAATTATTACCAATAAATGGTAATACTGCACTGATCTCACTGCACTGCAAGATCACTAAAAACAGAAAGTTGTGAAAAGCCATTTTATGAGTTAGCCATCTGAATCCACTGCTTAAACTTTCAAATTTTACCTAGTCATCACTGTTCAAATCAGGGTCATACCTGAATTTCTCTTTATGCTTTGTCTGCAAAAAGTAATTATTCAAAATATACATCATATTACTGAAAAAAATGTTTGCTTGGAGTTACTTGCCAATAAAGATGGACCATCTTATTATAGCCCTATGAAGATACTTCCAGTATATGAGTGAAGGAAACAAGGAGATCTCACTTCTGCTCGCCTGAACACACTAATTCTTTTTAAGGTGTCTTGAACAGGAAATCTGTAATTTTATTTGCATTCAAGCCACTACAGAGATTTCTATGTAGAGCTAGGTCAAGCAGAAGAAGGCGACCAAAACAGCCAAGTCACTCAAGGACTTTTCTTATGAGAAAAGCCTAGAAATTTGAGACTCTTTAGCTTGGAAAAAATGACATCTGAAGAGGGAGCAGAGCTAAAGCATAAATCACATATGACACGGGGATTCTTTTTCCTCTCAAAACAATATGACCAAGCATCATCCAATGAATATAACTGGAAAGAAATTCAAAATAAAAAAAGTAATTTTTCATAGAGCCAAAATTAATCTGTGGAATTCATTATAAATTGCAGTGATGCCCACTAACCCAGATGGCTTTAAAAGGCAATGAAAAAAAATTAATGGAGAATATGTCCATCAAACATTATTAGTCTTGAGATCTCCAATGGGAACATCATGTTCCTGTAACAGGGAACAAAGGAATAGGCAGGCGAAGAAAATGACTCAATTTCTTGCTTGTAATCACCTCAGAGCCAGTGGTAGAAATACAATGACAGACAATATCATAAGGCTATGCTTAAGCTTTGAAATATTTTGCTCAAATCTGGAGGATCTTTTGAAGATATAAATATCAGGCACACACTAGGAAGGCCCTGGATATAAGTCACTGCTTACCACTGTAACTTAAGGTCTAATGTATAGAGAGCTTTCCTGCACTGTGAACTATTCTAAGCTTCAGCAACAAGACTCCATTCATAGCAAATTATACTGGCTGATATTATGATGGCTTGATTGTTTCTTTTAATGGAATAGAGAGAGGCTCAATATATTTATTTTTTCCTGGGATTCTTACAAATTATCTGGTACCTTGAAAAAGAAGAAAGCAAATGAGCTGCAGAATACTTCAAAGATTGCCAATGATTAAAGAAAAAAACCTATTCATGGCTTAGCAGTATATACTACTAATAAAAAAGTACTACTATTTCACATTGATTCTATGTGGCAACCTCTCAATTAATAGCTCTATATACTCACCTCCATTAAATTAAAACTGGGCATGCAATGAAGTCTTTATTTAGCAATAATCTTATTGATCTGAAAAAGCTATTCTAGATTTAGTTTTGATTTATTTTTAAAATTATTTAAAACTGGCTTGGTATTAGCATACTAGGAGCATAGAGCTTCAGTGGCGCAGTGGTTAGAGTGTAGTACTGCAAGCTACTCCTACTGCAATTTGGCAGATTGAATCTCACCAGGCTCAAGGTTGACTCAGCCTTCCATCTTTCCGAGGTGGGTAAAATGAGGACCCAAATTGTTGGGGGCAATATGCTGACTCTGTACACTGCTTTGAGAGGGCTGTAAAGCACTATAAAGCGGTATGTAAGTCTAAGTGCTATTGCTATTTGTCTTTCAGTAAGATTATCTGTGCCAAGGAAAACTTGATTTGCTTCAGAAAGAACATACTTACTCCTGTTATTTTCTGATAAGCACATGGTAAAAACACAAGCAAGGCCTGCAAATATCAAAAAAGCAGCTGTACTTTTACGTCTTCCCGACCTAGTGCAGAAAAATAGTACAATTTTATATTGGATTTTCACCAAGATACATGTTTTAGAATATTTTTATTTATATAACAGGTTTTTTTTAAAAAAAAACTAAACTGCAGAAGGGCAAGCATTCACCAATAGAACAATGTAGGCAAGTAATAAATATTAGTTTCCACACTTCAAGAGATGAGTAATTCATGCAGAAATAATAATGGGTGATCTAAATCTTACTCTGAGATACTTAGCTCTTTGCACAAGTTCATTTCCTGTACTTCTGAAGCCAAGAGCTTCTAGGGAAAATCCAGGCTGCTGACTCTCACTTTTAAAGACTTTTTTGGTGCAGGTCTGCAAGTCACCAAACAACACATGACAGAATAAACTCCATGTCTGGTCCAGCCACCTTAGGAAAGCCCATCCCAACCAAGGGACATCGCTGATTGGTCTTTTCAATGGAACCCTCTCTGCCTGCAGGAGAGTTACTACAGGCAATTTGAACACTAACCAACGTTTTCAGTGGGTATTTGGCCCACAGTTCAGTGTAAGTGAATAGTGTCTATTTCTATTTATAACTACTAATATTTAGTGTCTTATTTTTATTTTGAGTGTTATACCCCGTTTATAGTCTACAGGTTATCCTTGACTTATGACCACAAGGGACTGAAATGTCCATTGCTAAGTGATGCAGTCATTAAATGAGTTGCGCTCAATTTTACAAACTTTTTGCTGCAGTCATTAAGTGAATCACTATGATTGTTAAGCATGCTAGTTGCCAAGTAGCTAAATTTTGATCACATGACAACAAAATGAACAAAGCAGCCAACATGCATATGTTAAAAATGGATCATGCCAGAAAAAAACCTAATTGCATTCTTTGACAAAGTGACTAAATTAATGGATCAGAGAAATGCTGTAGACATAGTTTTCACTTAGTTCTGCATTTAACAAAATAGACCACAATCTATTCTTTGGTAAGATAGAAAAATGTGGGATAAATAGCATCACCACCAGATGGATTTATAACTGGCTGACCTACTGCACTCAATGTGTAGTCTTTAATGGGACTACATCTACATGGAGGGAAATATGCAGTGGGCATCTCAAGGCTCAGTCTTGGGCCCAGTACTCTTCAACATCTTTATGAATGATTTAAATTGGGGGGGAAGAGTAGAAGGAGAACTAATCAAATTTGCTGATGATACCAATCTGCAATCCAGTGGCAAGAAAGCTTTATTTTCTATACATATGCATTTCATTTTGAGAAAATCAAATGCACAAGTAGAGAATAGATGGTACCTGGCTCAAGAATATTGCCTATGGGAACGATCTAGGTGTTGTAGTGGACAACCACTTAAGCCAGCAGTGTGCTGCAGCTGCCAAAAAGCTGTTATAACCACAGGCTGTATCAATAGAGGGATAGTATCAAAATCAAATGAAGTGACAGTATTGCTTTATACTGGTTAACGCCACACTTGGAATACCACATCCAATTCTGGTCACCACAGCGCAAACAAGATACCAAGACTCTAGAGTCTAGAAAGAATGCAGAGAAAAGCAACAATGATTAGGGGCCTAGAGGCTAAATAGTACAATAAATAGTTGTGGGAACAAGGTATGTCTAGTCTAACAAAAAGAAGGCGTAGGGATGACATGATAGGAGTCTTCCAATATTTGAGGGGGCTGTCACACAGAAGGATGGTCAACCTATTTTCTAAAGCAACTGAGGGCAGGACAAGAAGTAACAGGTGATTTTTAAAGAAAAACTTCCTGAAAGAACAATTAATCAGTGGAATGGCTTGCTTCCAGCAATTGTGGGTGCTCATTCACTGGAAGGTTTCAAGGAGAGATTGGACAGATTGATATAGGGTCACCTGTTCGAGCAGGGGATTAGACTAGAAGACCTCCAAGGTCCTTTCCCACCCTGTTATTCTACGTTCTATTGTAAAATAAAAAAAATGTGAGGTATTAAGTCATAAGAAATATTCATAACAGCATATCTGAGCAGATTTGATATATTTTATCTATGCTGAAAATGTGTGTAAGTTAATCAACATATAGAAATAAATTCAAGAACTGTGTTACTCTATACTGTATTTCTATATCTAAATATAGAAATAGAAAGTGATTGATCTTACCAAGATTTCTCAATGAAAAACATGCAGAGTGGAAATGCTGGAACTTCTACAAGGCCAGAAAGAGCCACATTTAAATAAAGATTTCCTCCTAATTCACCAGCATTCAGTGTTAAACCGTAATATACAAAGCTGCACACATACCTAAATGTACGAATGAAAGATTGGTTATTTTAATCATGTACACAGATTATGTTAAGATTTAATTACTTGTATACTATCCATCACATTGTATCCGGGGGTTCATCAAGAGCTTGCACTGGCCCAATGTCTGGTTTTTTTCAATGTCGGCCAACCTGTCCTTGGATGTCTGGATGGACTGGACATTAACATTTGAACCACTATAAATATAGTGCATGTATTTGCAACACAATAAATAAACAAACAAACAAATAGTTGTATACTAAATGAAGAAAATATATAATAGAAAAATACCAGTTTATGAAGCAGTGAAGTTATAAATTATGTACTAAGTATGGCATTTTTATTCCATGCAACTGTGTCCAATTTTTGAAGACTGCCTGGACAAGTCCCTGCAGATTTCTTGGCTAGGTTTTTAATTGGGTTGCCACAGCTTCTTTCTATGAGGCTGAAAGTGACTAGTCCAAGGTTACCCAGTTGGTTTTGAGCCCAAGGCATGACTAGAACTCACAATCTCCCAGTTTCTAGCCTGATGTCTTAACCATTAGACCAAATTAGCTTTGTAAGTGTTCACATACCTTCACAAAATTGGAAACTATTTTTTCCAATAGAATTTGAACTGGGAAACCAGTGGATAGAAACCAACAAATTTACCATACGTTCATGTATGAGTTTGTTATTACAGACTATTCTGGCTTTATTTCAAGGCAAAGGATCCTATAACAGGAATAGTTCAGATCACCAGCATTTTTGTGGACAGTACAATGACTGGGTTAATAGATTTTACACACAGTAATAATACAGTAATAATACAATTACATACAAATTTTTTATCTTCCAACTTCTGACCTTAATGTGCTCATTATAATTATAGTATATTGTTTTATATATCAATATATATTCTACTATTTTCCAAATTTATACTTATTTTTTATTTTTCTCATTTGTTGTAGTTCTATATTGACCTCATTATCTTTAGACAATACTATTCTCTATTATTTTTTATCATTGCCTCCAGAAATATATATGAACATCAATAACATTTCTTCACCCAGTATATTAACCCCTATTAAGTCAGTAATATTTTAATATTATAGTTATCACTCAGATACCTATAAAGTAATCTATAGACCAAAAGAGGTTCTGATAACCATCAAATAACAGCTATTCCAATCATTCCATCACTGCTTCTCAACTGTAAAGCAACCTCTGTAAGAATTCTTCAAATACACCAATAAGTGCCATAAATAACAGTTTTAGACATCCAGTAGAAATTCTGAGGAAATATCACAATGCTAAGTATATCAATTTTCATTTCAGATAGCTGCAAAACATTTAACTCATTCCTTCATGTTTTCTCATTTCTACCATTTCCAGTAGAGATTAAGGAAAAGCCTTGTTTCACCATTTATCCACAAAAAGAAAAAAATAGTATGAAATATGTTTAGTTTGGAGTAGCTCAGTAGGGGTAATTGCCTATTAATTATACGTGTTTCTGACTCATTAAACTTGTTTTGTCTGATGATCCTTGAATTTTAATAAGAAGTCAGACTAAGTCCCCCAAACCTGTCCATTCATTTTATAATCTGCTGCATTATCCGCATACAGTCTTCTTTCTACCATCTTATTCTGAAAAGAAAGCATTATGAAGGGGAAATGGCATTTCCCCCTGCTGAGCTATCAACAAAAAAGATCAGTAGAAAACCAGTCATGGACTCCAGCTATTATCAGAATTTTGTTGAGAGAATTTTGGGAAGATGACACGAGCACAATGGAAATAGAGTTCAGGTTACATTGTGACAAAAGGAAACCACATGGCTGTCAAGAAATATTAAATCTTGCGCAGTAAAATTCTCTGTTAATACTGCTTTTGGGGAAGAAATGTGGGGACAGAATGTGACTGGCTGCACTGTTGCAATGGGTTCATCAGGCCCACAAAGCCACCTGGTTCTCTCGACACTATCTTGCTAGAGAAAGATCTGGGGTACATATACCTGATGAGTCCCAAGTAATGATGAAATTGGTCACACACTGGTCAATGTTAAGCAAGATGTCATGCAGGGCATAGATAAATTTCCCCCTTTTTAACAGAGGTCTGGAAGTTATATAAATCTTTGTTAATGAAGGCATGACACATGCAACACCGTATCTGTGTGGCCTGAGAGTGTATGAAAAGGAAGGTGGACCGTATGTACCATTCTACAGATAAACTCTTTGTCAAACAATATCATTTGATGGTTTTATCCAATTAAAATATTTTTGTTTTTAAATAGGGACTCTTTTTAGCTGTTATTCATATAAGCATATAACCTTATGAATGTATAAAGAGCATAAATCCAAATGAAAGCCAATACAAAATTTACTTACTTTTCTTGCTCATGGCAGTTATCTCATTAAGATTTGTATCATGCTAATGAAATTACTGATCTCTGAAAAATGGAACAAAAATCCAAATTCTCTACCTATTTTCTGGAGTGATTCCCAATAGCCAGAAAAATAACAGCATTTTACATAGGATAATTTAAGTAAAGTTACCAGATATACATCAAAATAACCGTGCGCCATCGAAGGATGGGATGCGTAACCAGGTTGAGGACCCCAGGGGTGGAATTGTCCTTCCTTATGGCTCCTTTGCATGGCTTCAGTTTTACCACCAGCCTATCTTTCCCATTGTGAAGAGCCATGTATCGTAGTACATGCTCTGCTTCTGCTGTTCTGCCTTGAGAATATAACCATCTCGGTGATTCAGGAAGCATGCTGAAAAAAGTAAACCACAAAGGAGAAATACATACACTTACAAAGGTTCTTTTTGAACCTGTATACTGTACTGACAGAAAAGGTTATCCAGCAAATGCTTTACAAGGTTTGATGAAAGGTATATCACACAGAAATCTGGAAAAATAGGAAACGTATTTCCCATCTTTTATATTGATTAAAACATTCTATAAACATACAATAATAGCTTGAATATTATTCAAAATTAACTGACATGGATTTCATTTAACATGAAAAACGTACTACAACTCACATAGCATAGTTGTTACATTGATTCTGATTCTAATATGGCTTTGAAGCAAATATTCACCATGTCAGGAAACATGACAAAAGCTTTTCTTAAATCTTCTATGAAAGGGGAGATTATTATTAACAGACTCAGGGAGGCCCCTGCCAATCTCACTGGGATATAAGCAGGAGGGGAAGAGAAGTAAAACCTGGTTTGTAAGATTCAGTTATTGTAGCCTCCTAATACAGTTCTAGTGATTGGAGAGTCAGTTTGGAATAGTGGTGCTGGACTAGAAACAGGAAGATTCTTATTATCTTCCTGTTCTAATCCTACTTTAGGCATAAAAGCCAGCTTGGTGACTTTGAGACAGTCCATCACAGGACTGTTGTGTGGAAAATAGAAAGGGGAAGGGGTATTAAGTATGTTTGCTACCTTGAGTTACTTATAAAGTAATGAAGGCAAAATAAAAATCAAATTAATAAAAAAAATGTTCCTGTACAGTTGGTTTCTGGGTCTGGTGTACCTTGTGGTATGGACAATGCAGTGATATTCAAAATGATAACAATGCATATGCGAAGAGAGAAAAAATCTTACTCATTTTGAATCTAATTTTGCACAGGGATTTTTTTCAATGTTATTTTTCCACCACTGTTCCTACCCATTACTTTGTAAAAATCATTTTATTACTGGCATTTGCAAAAGGTTGTGTGTGGCTTTTCATATTGTATGACCAGTCACAGTTTTCTTACCACAGATTACAGCTGTAACGGATTGATTTCCACTTAAAAATAACCTATGTGTAGATTTACACATCATGTTAAATTCAAAACAAACTATTCATATTATGGCTTAATGCAGGGGCGTCAAACTCGATTTCATTGAGGGCCGCATCAGGGTTATTTGACCACAGGAGCCAGGGTGGGTATGGCCAGGGTGGGCATGCCCAGCTCAACGTCACTCATGTCGGGGGCACCTGTGGCGGCCCGAGCGCTCCACCAGTGAAAATAGGCTCCTGAGCACTATTTTCAGCTGAGAAGGCCTCTTGCAATCCTCTGCCAGCAAAAATGAAGATCAGGAGGGCTGCAAGCTCTATTTTCACTGGCAGAGACAACGTGAGCCGGTCCTTCACTATTTACAGGGTGGCCCCCATGAACCAGATCTAGGCACCTGCAAAGCGAATCCGGCCCAAGGGCCTTGAGTTTGACACTGAGCTTGATATGAATTCAGAGTTTCACGGTTTCACGTAGGGACACTCTGTACAGGTGAAGATACACAGGGCCTCCTTAGGCAACACATTTTGCACCCAGATACTCAGAAGATCTTTCTCACCTTCCCAAGGGATTTTTCATGGAATTCCAATGACTTCAGGGAAACTGAAACTTTTCTCTCCTGGGCAAGTTGATCTTAACTTTAAGTATTTGGTAAAGAGATGAGATGCAGGTCAGTTTCATTCACCCTTACTCCCTCTCTAGACTGTTTTCATCACGATGATACGGGATGCATCACTGCTCATTATGCTAACCAGGCTTAGCTTATACTAAAAAATATGCAATCGATTTTCAATATTTAATTTAGAAACAAATTGTCAAGCAAACTAAAATAATCTGCTCAATAATTCCTCTGATTTCATTAAGAATATAAAAATGTCAGTGTTTTATCTCTTTAATATTACCTTTTAACTTTGGGCTAGTGTTGCACACTTGTCTACTATGAATATAATTATGACTTACAAAGAAAGAAGAAAAAAGAAAACTCCTGGAGAATTTGATACAAAGGCAAGAAGACGCCAGTCTCTTATGTAATACCCCAGTAAGGCATAAACAGCTATGCCAAATGCAAATGTCAAATTTGTCAACGAGCCTGAAGATATAAGCAAAAAGAAAGTATTTTATAAAATGCTGAAAAAAAACCTTCAGAACTTTCAGCAGTACACCCATTTATTATGCTAAGTGTATAATTTACACTGAAATCATATTAATTATAAATTCACAAATAAGTAAACAAAAGCAATAATTAAAATAATAATTAAAGCAAATAATTGTAAAGAATCATTACTCATTTTCATACATATACTAATTATAATAATCATTATAAAGTTATTCATTGAATAATGCCTTTGTAATTTGTCAAATTGCAACAAATTCAGATTAATTTACCGCAGAACATTTTGATTATTTTAAGTTCAAAATTTGTTGTACAAGATGTTAATCCTTTCTTAGTTTAAGAAATTAGATTCTCATTGTTTAAAAATATAACTTTAGACAAATATCAATCATGACAACTAACAAGCTTAACATGCTAAGGAAGGGTAAGGTCACATCGTTAAGGTATCCAGGATACCTTAACATAACTTTCTGAGATATATAGTTTAAAGCACAGAGCAAAATAATATTTTTCAACGTTATTAGCCATTCCAGCCACATTCGTGTGGACATAAAATATCACTGAGCTCAGTGGACAATGTACTTTAAACCTACAATCTATAAACATTTACTGTAATAATTAAAACAACAGAATTCAATCCCAATCAACTACATGTAATCCTTGTTGAATGACTGTTCATTCAGTGACTGTTTAAAGTTTCAACTACGTTGAATGGGTGGAACTACGTTGAATGGGAGGAACTTTCCTTATTTGATCCTCATAGTTGCAGCTTGTTACAGCATCTCCAAAGTTAAGGGAAAAGCTAGCAGGAGATCACAAATGGAAATCACAGGATTACACAGGATTCACCTAACAATGATACAGGGACTACCAGAACAGCTGTTGTAAGTAGTAGTGGCCAGGTGAAATTGCATTTTACAATTCCATTACCTAACAATGGAGTCCTTAGTTTATTAAACTGAAATTTAGGCTTCCAGAACTCCTATCAGACATGAGAATTATAGGGGAAAATATTTGACATATATTCTTAATTTACACTAAACAACACAAGCACAGGTCATAGTAGTTTAAGATATAGTCATTATGACAAAACACACATCAATGCTACTGTGAAAACCAACAGGCAACAGTACTCTTCCCCTGCCCTAGACTAAGTTTTAACAATCTCAGCTAACTCAATGTTCAAAACAGAGTAAACCAACAGCACCTGAGCTGGTGGTTTTTGATACACTAGAATTTTAACAATTGTGTTTCTTTAATCATGAGTTAAATCCTCAAATTTTACCTGTCATTGCCCAGAAAGATTTTCCTACATATTCTTGTGTCAAAACAAAAGACACTAAGGACATGCCGCCATTTGTAATTCCAACAAAAAAGCGTGATACTGCAAATATTTCATAATTTGGAGCAAATGCTGAAACATATCCAAAAATGACATCCAAAAAAAGTCCTGCACAAAAGATGTACAATAAAGAAAAATTAATATAGTGCAATCCAACCAGATCAAGTGACCCTGCTATATAGGATGGCAAACTTACAAATGGAAAAAGACAGAAATGAAATTATTACCAGTTTTTTTATAATAAAGAAAACAAATACGTTGTTTATGATATATTTCATTGCTTTCAAGTGAAAATCCTATCCTACTGATGCCTAATTTTAATTGAGTCTCATGATATAGGAAGTTGTCCTCAGCAACCTGTGTGCTAAGTACTGATCTAAAACCAACGTTCCTGCTAAATTATGCCCGCGTGTGGCCAAGCAGCAGTTGCACGCACTCACCCCAGCAAACCCCAGCAGCTTCAGGAGTTCTCTTCCAGGTATTGTGAGCTGCTCCTCTTCAAGATGCTGCTCTCTGCATTTCAGCAGAAGAAAAGCTAGAGGTTTGGGGAGGGACTGGAGGGCACAGGAGTGAGATCTGCTGCATATCAAGCTCCAAGAACTGAGAGCCAAGGTTTTCACCGTCCAACATTTGCTCTTTCAACACGAGGGCAATCCCCTCTGCAGACCTGCACTGCCCTCCGCACCCTTCCCTTGTCTCCTCTGAGCATCTATGAACTGAGAAATATGCACACCCACTAAAGGCAAAAAGTGTTCATTTAGCAAAGCGCCATGGGGGGGGGGGTGTAGGGAGAGGCGTCATGGCCGAGCCTGGTAGGGACTCTCAGCAGCTCCTCATCCAAGTCCAATGCTGGCAAGGTAGCCATCCACAAGGCGCTTCCCAGCTCCAACCTGTCCCTGAAGCATTCACTTCTGGCTTCTGTTTGAAAGGGGCAGCTCCTTAAAGTTACCTTACCTTAAAGATTTATAGCCAGGACATTACTAAGGACAGAGCGGGACTAGACCACCATTTTGCTGACCCAAGAAACAGTCAGCTGTTAAAGCTTATAAGAATTTCATCTAGACCTTGGCCTTGTACAACAGCTGTTACCTAGAAATTCACTAATTTTGAACATGGAAGATCCATTTAGCTAGCAAGGCTTGCATTTAATGAGAGACCAATTATTTCTGAGCTGTCAAATTTAGCAGCAGTCACATGCACCAGGACACATCTCTGCACCCTGTTGGAGATGGGTTCTGAAATAATACCACCCCGTGCAAACTGGAGCCTTTGAAATTATACTCTGAGTTGTGTGGGGCTGACTCTCAACTCAGCACATCTGGCCTAGAGAAAGAATCCAGTCACCTTTCTTTGCCTGTGACTCAAAAAGTTTAAGATCTGGAAGAAAGATACCCCAAGCAAGATTCCCTCTCTGCTGTCCCCGAACCTAATCTAAGGTTGCCCAGGCCATCTCAACTGCTTTCCTGGCTGAGACAAAAGGCTTGAGAATAATCAAATACACCCATAATATACAACTGCTATTTAACATCTTACCTGTTAGATATACAGGCTTTCTGCCCAATTTATCTGACAATGGACCAAATAGTATATTTCCAATAAGTAACCCAGCAAAATACAAGGATGAGGCTAAGTTCACTTTGTATGCTTCATGTTCGATTAAATACCACTATGGAAGACAAATAAAAAAGAGACTATTTTCATTTAAAATACTATCATTCCAGCAATTGCCTCTAATCATAGTAAACTCCCAAAACTGCTTTGTCCACTCATTTTTCATTCAGTGGAACAATCACTTGGGGGAGGTCGGAGTTTGTTTTTGGAGGTAAAAACCTCAGCAATTGGGTCAAGATCAAATTCTCAAGCTGCTCAAAGGGTTTCTGATTTATGCTGACATATAAAAATGAATTGTAAAAAGATAAGTACATAATAAATAACCAAGAATAGAGTATAACATAAATTATTTTTGCCTAACTATATGCTGTCATATGATTTAGGTTACTGTATCAAGTAGAAATAGTCCTCATTTAGTCATCACAATTGGGCGACTGAAGCAGCTGCTAAGTGGGAAATCACACGGCTACGACTCTCCTTTTCTTTTCTATACCTCCACCTTTGAAATGCTCAGCCTGGCATTGGCACAATTAGCAAGAAGAGAATTAATGGTTGCATTTACATTCACTGCACAGGATTAGAAAAAAGCAAGTAGGCATGGGGAGTGGGGAATGAATCAGGTACAGCAGAGTCTGCATCCTGAAACGGCTTTTTCCCCTATATCACTGCAGAGTGAAGAGACTGGAGAAGAAGGTAGCAGAAGAGAGCAAACAACACACAAAATAGAATACAACATCCCAGATGATAGGTTCAAGATCCAGATGGATTTTAACACACTTGAACACTGGGCCCTATTTAACAAAATGAAATTCAATGTAGAGAAAAGTAAAGTCTTGCATTTAGGTAAGAAAAACCAAAAGTACATTTATAGACTGGGCGATACCAGGCTTAAAAGCAGTAACTTTGAGAGGGATCTTGGAGTCTGAGTGTGCAACCAATTAAATATGAGCTAGAAGTATGTGGTGGCAGCCAAAAAAGCCAATGCCATCCTAAATTGCATTAACTTTTAATTTATTATTAATATATATAATATATTATTTAATTTATTATTATTTAATTTATTATTATTTATTAATTTATTATTGCATTAATAAATTGGATACAATCAAGATCACATGAGGTACTAACACCACTCTATAAAGCCTTAGTAGGACCACACCTAGAATACTGCATCCAGTTTTGGTCACCACGCTATAAAAAAGATGTTGAGACTCTAGAAAGAGTGCAGAGAAGAGCAACCAGGATGATTTGGGGACTGGAGGCTAAAACATACATGAATGGTTAGAGGAACTGGGCATGGCTAGTCTAGTGAAGGGAAGGACCAGTGGAAACATGATAGCAGTGTCCCAATATTTGAGGGGCTGCCACAGAGAGGAAGGGGTCAAGCTATTTTCCAAGGCACCTGAGGGCCAGACAAGGAAAAATTGATGGAAACTGATCAAGGAGAAATTCAACCTAGAAATAAGAAGAACTTTTCTGACAGTGAGAACCGGACTGCCACCTGTCAGAAATAGTGTAGGGTCTCCTGCTTGGACAGAGGGTTGGATTAGATGACTTACAAGGTCCCTGCCAACTCTGTTAATCCAATCTGTGCTTGTGGTTGCCAGCAATAGTGAATTGGCTTTGATGCGTATTTCCCACTATGTGGCTGTTCACTCTCTTAATTTCTTCTCCAAACTCTCTATGCTGTAAGGAAGGGGGAAAAGAAAGATCTCATGACTGAGGGATGCTGAAAAGGTTATATTTTCCAGTACCATTGTAACTCCAAATAGTCACAGTGGTTAAGTGAGTACTACCTGTATTTGGGTGTGAATTGTGAGTCTTAGTTTAGGTACAAGGGGAACAACTTTTTTGGAAATGTGATCAAAGGGCAAAGGAAAGGCCATAGTTGTGTAAGACAGTGGTCCCCAACCACCAGGCCCTGGACCGGTACCGGTCCGTGGATCATTTTTTACCGGGCCGCAAAGAAGTGGGCGTCGCCATCTTGTTTCAACGGCGCTTGAGAAAGTGCTTCCGGGTGAGCTTGTCGGTCGTCGGTTGGAAAGCGGCGTTTGGGTGCTGAAGGAATCCTCGCGCCTCAGTTTCGTCGAAAGTGGGGGGGCAGCTTCGAACGAAGAGCCGTCCCGATGGTGGTGGAGTCTCGCGTTACTCAGGAGGAGATTAAGAAAGAGCCCGAAAAGCCCATCGACAAAGGTACAAAGGAGGAGTTAAAGGTGGCGAGGAGAAGCGGGGGACGGCTGGCTGGCCGGTCACTTGGCTTGCCTTGCCTTGGTCGTGCGTGCTGATGCCGGTACCGGTCCGTGGATCATTTTGTGATGCCAGTACCGGGCCATGGTACAAAAAAGGTTGGGGTCCACTGGTGTAAGAGAACTGCTGACCTTCAGAGAAGCTGTTCCACAGATTATCTATTGTAAAACTCTGTTTGTGAGACTAGGCTCTAGGGATCAAAAGAGATTACTGCTAATATATCAGCCACCCGCCCCAAACTACATGAGGCAGTGGCTGGACTGGCAGTGGAGTTCCCCAGACTAATGGTACTGGGGAATTTTAATCTAATGTCTCTGGGCAAAAATTCAGAGGTGACTTGTGAGTTCATGGCTACCATGCCATCACGGACTGATCCAGGTTACGGTGGCAACTCACAGCCAACTCACATTAGAGTTAGTTTTTGTCTTGAGACAGAAGCAACATATTCTGAAACTGGGATATCACCATTGGCCTTATATCACACACCACCTATGTAGCCCTATGTAGATATTTGTAGTCCTCAGAGAGCACTCTCCTTTTCTCAGAGATTCTGGGAGATGAAATTAACAGAAAAGATTCCTAGAATGTTACCAGAACAAGATGAGGGAATGTATATTGTCCAGAATATATTTATGTTATTTATAAATTTACTTCTTACATAAAAAGCACCTTTTACACTTATATTAGAGGAAGATTACAATTCTATACATATGATAAACCCCTATGTGTTGATATAGTACAGCATTGTCCCTTAGAGCATTTACATTTCAATGTCTTGTGCCTGAATAGGCTATATTTTGTTTTCCACACTGAAAACTATCTTCTTATTTAATACAGCCAGCTTAACTGGCTTTTTAAAAATATATATTCAACCACGATGTAGTTTTGACTGGGGACCTAAACTGCATAAAAGTATTAACTCAAGGAAACAAAACATACTTGCCTCTGTTGCTATAGAAGTGAAGTTACTGGTAAACCTGACGTGTTTTGCAAGAGCTTCTGCACTAGTCAGAATTCCTTCTTGGTCGAGATGATATTCTGGCACAGCTCCCACAAGAACAATAAGCATAGACTGAAAAGCAACGAACACCTTAAAAGGAAAACAAAAAGAGGTAATTTATGGCAAATTGTCAGACCTCTCTGTTTCTTTCTTTCATATAGTGTGTTTCCCCCAAAATAAGATTTCCCTTTTATTTTCCTTTGGGCTTGAAAATAAACACTCGGGATTATTTTCTGGGAGGTTTTATTTTTTTAAGTGCACGAGGCAGTGAGTGCGGGGGGCCGATGGGAGTGGGAGCGCAGCTGCCACTGGCCCCGCCCTCTCCACCCCACTTTCTGCTTGACCGCAGCTGCAACAAGCCAAATTCTCAGCACGCACCAGTCTCCACCCACCCTGCCTGCTGGCCCAGCTGCTACTTGCCTTGCATGGGCTCCTCACCCTCCTGCTAGCACGGCTGATCCTGCCTGGTGTGGGGTGAGTAATCCCAGATCGAAAACCCTGGAACATCGCCAAGCCTGCCAGGGCCCCTTCACGAGCAGCTGCCTGTGGAGCCATGCTGCCTGTGCTGCCTGCAGGCCGATTTGGTGCTGCAGGCACCAGGCTTACAGCTACACTGAACCCAGTGCGCTTCGGGCCCTAGCGGGCGCTGCAACTCTTTTGCCAGGCAGGCGTGGTTGCCTTCAGCATCTGCCTCATCCGCAGCAGCTCTGCAGCCACATCGCCTTCCGCCCATCCCAAGCCCTGTCCGCTACCCAGCAACCTCCACTACCTCCCGCTGGAGCCACCCAATGCACAGCCAGTAAGAGAGCTGCAGCGACTGCCAGGCATGAAGAGTGCCAGGCTCAGTGTAATTGTAAGCCCGGCACCTGCAGCACTGAGGCATGCAGGCTGGCACTCAGTAGCCCAAAGGCGGCGGCAGGTAAGGCAGCACAGGCAGCATGGCTCCACCGGCAGCTGCTGACAAAGGGGCCCTGGCAGGCTGCTGGCGGTCCAAAGATTTCCGATATGGGACTACTCACCCCATGTCAGGCAGGAGCAGACCAGCAGGGTGGCTGGGCACAGCACTGCCAGGAGGGCAAAGAACCTACGTGAGGCCAGCAGCAGCATAGGCAGCTGCTTGGCCATTTTAAGACTTGTGGATTTCAACTTCCAGAAGTCCCCAGAGCTGCCCCCCCCCCCATTTCCTACCAATTGTCCTTTCCTTCTGCCAAAGACGTGCGGAGGGAGCATTTTTGGGATGTGTGTCAGTGCAGGGCTCCCCAAGGAAAGAAATCAGCAGGAAAATGGGAGGGGGGGGATTTGCTGAGAGTGAAACCAGCAGCAGCAGGTGCCCCAGTTACAGCAGCCAGGCAGAGGCAGGTGGGTGGGTGAGGAGACTGAATCTGACATGCCACACAGCTTTCTGCCTCGTCGTAGCAGCAGCCTAAGCAAGACCCGAGCTCCAGGCCTGGTGGAGCACAAACCGTGGCTGCTCCCTGCTCCAGAGCCACAAGGTGACCTGTGAAAGAGACAGGCCTAACTTGAATATCGGGCCCTAATTAACAAAATGAAATTAAATGGTGAAAAAAGGTTCTACATTTAGGCAATAAAAATCAAATGTACAGGTATTGCATAGGTCAGCGTTGGCAAATCTTTTCGGCACAGAGTGCCAAAACAGAAGTGAGTGTGTTCACACACACGCACCCACATGCCAGAAACCAAAAGAGCAGATGATCTTCCAGTTTCTGGTATGCATGTGCATGTGAAGACCAGCTGTCCGGTGCGCATGCCCCGGCTCTGCCTGGCCTTTCAGGGGTCCTCATGCATCCCTGTCCACCCCCTGGTCCCTGTCGGGATGGCGGGACATCTCCACCAATGACCCAGTTCCACCACCCCAGACAGGGAGAGAAAGTTGTGTGGGGAATGCCACCTCTCTCCTTTGGAAAGCCAGAGCCCCTTCCCAGCCTGTGGCACCGACGCTCATCCGTAATCTGGAGCAACTGGCTGGTTCACCTGCACGGGGCAGCAGGACAGCATTTGCTGGTTGGGCGGATGACTGCCCTGCGCACTGCTCCTGCTGCCGAGAGGGTGAAGGGCAGGGAGGCAGTGGCGTACATGTGTCGGTGCTGCGGGCTGGAGCACTGGGGCCACACAAGAAGCCCACTCGGGTGAGGAGGGAGAGAAGGCCTGCCCGTCCTGGCTGGCAGCTCTGCTGGGAAGGTGATCTTCTGGTTTCTGGCACACATCTGCACCAACCAGCTAAGTCGTCGTGTACACATGTGTGCCAGAAACCAAAAGACCGGGTGGCCGTCGTGCATATGCGCTCTGGAAACTGAAAGATCATCTTCCCAGTACGCACATGTTTTTTGGCGTGCATGTTCTTGTGAAGAACAGGTGGCCGGCGTTCCGGAACCGGGAAGAGCAACAGATGATGACTCGTGTGCCCGGAGAGATGACTCTGTGTGCCACTTGTGGCACACGTGCCATAGCTTCACCATCAAGGGTATAGATAGTACCTGGGTGTAAAAAAATGATGAAAATAGTGTTGTTTTTGCAAAGAGAATCTGAGAGAATTTCTTTCTCTTCCTCTAATAGCAAAAGAGAATCAAGATTCTTCCTGATGTTCCTGTTTTTCCAGGCTAAGGCGATGTTTTTGTAACGGGTATTCATATAACCAAGGCTAAATCCCTACTCCCCTAGAAACATTCCAGAATCATGGGAACCAATTTTCTCCCAGAACCATCCCATATAACAAGCTGCAGACTGAGTTCTAGATAAGTAATAGTTTTACTTCCATGCCACTATCCTTCTGGAGAATATACCAGTCTTTGCATATACTCAGAACTATCAGCCCTTAAATATCTACTTTAGTTAAGAAACATTTCCATAACTCATACAGGTAATCCTCAGATTATGTTGGCAATCGGGATGGAATATCTGTTGCTAAAAGATGCAGTTGCAAAGTGTAATGCCACATGATCACAATGCTCAGCAACAGTAATCCTCGTCTGCATAGGTCATTGAGAGAGGACTGGACATGACTAGGTCCTAGGCCAGCAGGTGATAGCTGCAGATGGGTGGGAGAATGCCACAGGTGGGCACTTCTGAGGTCAGGTGGGCTATGGAGTGGGGACTGCTACTGAGCCAAGTGGGCATGGTGTGTGTGTATATATGTGTGTGTGTGTGTGTGTGTGTGTATGTGTACACACGTGTGTGATGGGATCTTGTGTACCTTTGGGACGACCATGATCTGGATGAATGAGAATATCCATAAACATTTAGCTGTGCACTTTGAGATGCACTTCAAATGGTGCGGGAGTATGAACAGATTTCCAGAAAACATTGCAGACTACAGGAACCATTTGTGCTTCGGTTTGAGATGCAGACAACACAGACTCATCCCCAAGAGCCTGAGCCCATCTTCAACAGTGAAGAAACACAGGGCAGACAACATCCTGCAGCCAAGAAGGCTCCACACACATCTTCGCTACTCAAGTGACTCTGAGGACACAGAAAAACCTCCAAATGGCCTCACTGACTCTCTAAAGGAATCCAAATGACCAGTTGTCTGCAAGGAATATAAATCCTTCCATTCCCCACCATGCAATCAGCGATGAAGAAGCTTCTTGGGTAAGAAGTGAAAAGTTTTCAAAGAAAAAGAAAATCTAGTTGCTTCCTAAAAAAGTACCTTTGGGACTCACAAATGGTGTTCATGTGACTATGGCTAACTGCAATGTTGTAATCTCAAGACATTTACTGACTTTACAAGGCTTAAAGAAATACTTCAATCAGTGTTGACCAGATTTATTCTTTATTTTCCCCCTATAGTCTGTATTTTTCTGACATGACTTGAAGGTTCCTTTCTTAGCAGCCCCTATTCTGTTGTACCCTTCCCCTAAAGATTCAGTAGCCCTCACTCTTTTCACCTTCTGGAAGGTCATAAAAAGCTGGCTCTTCCCCCAGGTATGGGGATACAGTAGATGATTTGCTGGGGGCATGTCAAGAGGATGACTATAAACTGGTTGATTCCAGTAACTGAGTTCAAACATGTATGGGATGATATCCACCATTCAACAAAAATTTAAAAACACAATTGAAAACAAAAAGGAAAAACCACCTCAAGGACAGACTCAATGGCCACTAGATCTTTTTCTCCTATCTGTTTTCTATGTTTCTATGACTGAAGCACTGAGGGTTTTTTTTATTTTTGTTCCATGTGTTTCTTTTCCTTTTTTTAAGGGATTTGGGGCTTATTGTAGTTGTAAATATTTTAAATAAATATATGATAGTTTCTCTTCTGCTCTATGAGGCAAAGAAGAGTACAGCCCTTGGTGAAATCATTTCAATGAAAGCAGGGCTTGCTGGGCCTACTCTGACATAAATTCTGCAACTGGTTGCATTGTGTCAGTACAGGGACTACAATCCTTGGAGATAGAATAAATCAACCTTGTCTTAACACATCCTTTGCTCACCCATGATGGTATTTCGAATACTTAACAGGCAAACTTATCAGAAACAAAAACACATAAAACCCCTAGGAAAGTTACTGACTTCCCAACTATATTGGGCAAAGCTGCAGTTCCAAGAACTGAACTACGTTCATGTTTAATATGACACTATTTGAGTATTAGGAAATGTTTCACAGGTTTTTAAAGAGTAAAAGAAAAAGCTCCTGCTGCACCTTTATCTTCTTTATGCTAGGACTTCTCAAACTCTAGATCATGAAACACACACAGTGTCATTAGCAACTGGGGAGGGGGTATAGTTTTTAAAACTCAGTAGGCAGAACTTACGCTAAAACTAAATGACTTCAAAAATCTAGTCATTGTTTAACTTAAAAAAAAACAATAACCATAGAATTTTTATGGTGAACAGGTTGCCTATTATGTTCATCTACTGTTCCATTATGTTCATCTACTATGTTCATCTACTGAATAATGATTCCACATTTCTCCTGTTAATATCAATGCAAACAAAATAAACTTTTATTAAATTCACATGTCTTTTCTCTAAGGTTAAAGAGGGCTTACACAAGTACTTCCCTTTATTGTATCCTCACTGCAACTACCGGTATCTTGTGATCTACTCTAAACTATGCTGAGAAATTGTAAATGGGATGAGTGGGGCTTGAATTTGGTCCTCTGCACTTGTAGTTCAACCCACTAATGAATCTTCAGGAAACTTCCATTTTCTCCCAGTCCTCTACAGTCCTCTCAGAATTGTCAGCCAATAAACAATATTGACAAGGAATTCTGGAAAACCTAATCTAACAGAGCTGGAGAAAAATTCTATAGTTGGATTAATAGACAAAGAGTCTGATAAATAAGCTGTATAAAATA
>NW_020769378.1:1737684-1777050 GCF_900518735.1 Pseudonaja textilis
AATAGACAAAGAGTCTGATAAATAAGCTGTATAAAATAAAAACACATTATGTGTCACTTTTACCATTCATATATAGATTGACAAATGAAGTTTGTCTCTTTCACCTTCCCCTGTTGTACCATATATGTGCACTGGAGAATACTTTCGTACACATAAATATTCCTGTAAAATTTATATAGCACAAATAGGTTGAAATATATATTTAAGTTAAGTAAATAGGCAGAGTTGTTACAGGCAGTCTTAGAACTACATTGTGTTTGGTAATTCAGAAGTTAGTAATTCCTATTTTCCACTGGCAAATTACCGGCCGCTCATCTTCACACACTATAATTCCGGGTAGCTCACAGCAGCAGCGAAGACGTGCAAGAGTCCATTTACAACGACCGACCAAGCACAAGAAAGGTTGCTTCGTCTCGTGATGTAAACCGACTGAGGCAATTTCTAATCCACCTAAAGACCGGGGAGAAACAATCTCTACCCCCGCACGGCCTTTCCAAGCGACGCTCTCGCCCGCAGGACTCTCCCTCGCTCCCCGTCCGAATTAGGTCAGGGAAAACGGCCACCCAGGAAAGCTGAAAAGCCGCTTTTTCACGACTCCTGAGGCTAAAGGAGACGCTCGACCGCCCCCCTCAGGGGAACGGGCCCCCCCCCCCCCCCGCTCACCCAGGAGGCGCGCGCGCTTCCGGCCACGCCACAGCCTCCATAGAAGGCCGGCTCCACCCACGCCCTGCTGTTGCCTTGACGACAGCATCTACGCACTCCTGCCCCCCCCCCCCCCCCATTTTGCGCCCGGCCAATGGGAAAGGAGGGGATGAGACCGAGGAGGGGGAGCGGGGAGTCCCCCCCCCACCTCAGGCCCCCTGCCCACCTGTAGTAGCACCAGGAAGGCGGCGAGCTTCTTCTGCTGGGGCCCGAACTCCCCCACCAGCCCAAAAGCCTCATCGAGATCCATGGCTCCGTCGGGTCACCCAGCTGCATCCCCGTCACAGTCCCGCTAAAGCGAACGGCGGCCTCTGGAGCGCTTGAGCTCGCTGCTCCGCTCCACTCCCGTCGCTTTTCCGGAGGTGGTGAGGTGGCGGCTGAAAGTAGCGGTCACAGCGGCCTCTGCCGGCTGCTTGTGGGCAAAACAACGGCCGGTCGCCGGGCGGGCGGGGCTAGCGTTCGGAGCACGCGGAGGGTTCCGCTTCGCGCTTGCGCAGAACGCGCGGTTGGAAGAGGGAACTTGGCTGTTTTTTTCGGTTACGCGGCCTCGTGATCGGAAGCGGGTTGTTTGGTGGGCGTCTTTTATTTCCAAGGAAAGCTCAGGTGTTTATAAATGCAAAATACGCACAAAAAAGATCTAGTCTAGACCAGGAGTTTCCCACCTTAACAACTTGAAGATGCGGACTTCAACTCCCAGAATTCCTCAGCCAAGCAAGCTGGCTGAGGAATTTTGGGAGTTGAAGTCCACAAGTCTTCAAGTAGCCAAGGTGGGAGACCCCGGTCTAGATAGCCCTTCAGTACATCTAATTCACTGTACTTGGCAAGTTTTAAGACTTTAAATCCCCGAATTCCCCACCAGGGAGATGGGTGAGCGGCAAAACAGAGGTCCGCTGGCAGAATCCCCGGTCTGTCCCAATTGCCCAAGAAACAAACATCCACAATCAGACAAGAAGCTTTGAGAGGAAGATGGTGTCCCAACAGAACAAGGACTAACTCCTACTTTACTCACCCAGGTCTCTTGTTGTTTCCCATGTCAGCATTTCTAATACACTTTAGTAAGAATATGCCATATGCATTTGAACTAGAGATATGTAGGATTTAATCAAATTTTCATTTTCTCTGTGAAGGGAAACCTCTCGAGAGCAGAGCTGAGCCACTAAGCTCCTAGGTGGCCAGTAACACCAATGAGGCCTGGAGGTGTTGCGATTATTTTTGGCAAATCATTAAAAGTTTAATCATTTGCCAGCATGATTTACAAGTATTTAGGATAGCTACAATAAACAATAAATCTTGGAAAGACACACCATATGGGAACATCAGTAGAAAAATTAACCAGAATATTATTTTCACAAGAATCAAGTCATGTCTTTTGAGCTTCCTCTACCAGTTTAGTATTGCTTTTAAACATAAAAAAAAAAATTCTAAACATTTAAAACAGCACACTGGAAAATGAATAATCTAGTTCCACTTTTTGTTTTTCCATTCAGTTACGATGGATTCTCAGAGGCTGTCTGTTACAAGGCCTGCAGTTTTCTTGGCAAAGTGTCTCAAGTGGTTTGCCATTCCTCCTTCCTAGGGACTGGCCCAAGGTTACCCAGCTAACTTTGTGCCCAAGGCTAGACTAAACTAGGACTCAATGGTCTCCCAGTTTCCTTATCCACTGCACCAAACAGCTCCCACTTTAGTTCCACTATAAATATATGCAAGAGTCCTGAATTACAGCTGGAGAGGCATGTGTGACATTTTAAAAATTGAATTCTATTTCCCATCATGCCTAATCAGCAATCAATAAAAGACTGAAGAATTATAATTTATAATCTAACAAATTGGATTATATATTGTAACATGTTGTCCTAGTGCTTCCCCTGGTTTAGCAAGACAACATGTTAGATTTCTTCTTTCTTGATGAGAAGCACCTAGTCCAGTCAAACTGGTTTTAGAGCTGTGCAGAACTTTAGAACAATGGCCCCCAACCTTTTGGGCACCAGGGACTGGTTCCTTGGAAAGGTTTTTCCGTGGCCTGGTGGGGGTGTGGTTTTGCATTCTGCTTGCAATCTGCAGCCTGTTTCTGGCATGCCACAGCCTGGTGCCGGTCTGTGGCGCGCGGGACCCCGGCTTTAGAGCACAGAAAGCAGGAAATGAACACAGAAAAGTTGATTGTAGAGATTTGCCCAGTTTTTTTTAAACCCTACCTATTGTCTGCAACCAAATCTTCTGAAAGGTTGGAGATATTTGCAAGGTAACACACAATAAATTATTTGCTCTCAGATCATGAAGCTTGAATGTTATATTTAAAATGCATTTTTTTAAAAATAAATTACCTTTGTAGCATTAATGAGCAACCTCTAAAAGCAAAGATCCAAGCTGAGAAGTTAAACTATTTCAGCTAATAAAAATCAAGAGAAAATAAACAAAAATTAAGGAATTGTTCATTTTCATCCTAAAGAGTTATGCTGGAAATTAGTTGATTTCAATCTAATTTACTCCCAAACTGTTAAGGGAACCAAAATTCTTAATCCCCATTGATCCTAGCTTGAGTTCATTGAAGTAAGGATGAGATACAAATGTAGTACAGAATATCATTATACAGTATGTATGACCTGAATGGAACTGACTTGGTAGAAACCAATTTATCTGTTACTAACTACCGAATTCTATTATAAACAGTACAAGAAAAGGTTATTAAAGGCAAAACAAATTCTAAACTTACAAAAGGAAATAGGACAAACCATTTAATGGCAAAAAAGACTGAAATAGAACAAGGTTTGTGATACCTTAAAAAGTGATTTACAAAAGCAAATAATGCAATTACAAGGCAATTTTATGTAGAGTAATCTTTGACTCATTAGCACAGTTGGGACAAGAATTTTAAGTCAGTGCAAGTCATCACATCACCAGCCCCAATTTTATGACAATTTCTATTGGAGTTGGCAAAGTGAATCAGTTGTTCGTTAAGCAAGTACAACTTCCCCAGGTCACATTTTTTAAATCAAACACTGGCTGGGAAGGTTGCAAATTGCAGTTGTGACAGCTGCAACTGGTCATAAATTCAAGCAAGTGGTTGATGGTCCTAAGTGTGAAGACAAGTCAGACATAACTTTTTCTGAGACCATTGTTACTTTGAAAACTAATTAAATAAATGATCGTAAATCAAGGACTATCTGTACTTTTTTTTAGAAGTTCTTTTGTCTTCAGTAAAAATTATTCCTGGGTAAGCATGTGAAATTCAAACTTCAACCTTTTAAAAATTCCAATTTGTCATTATTCTTACTGTGATTAAATGTTATTAGTTTATTTACCACTATTAGTTTGCATTACATAGAAATGAGACAAGACAAGCCCATTGGAAAATATTCATTTTATTAATACTTTTAAAATATAAGCCTTCGTTTGCATCTTCAAAAATAGCAATTATGACGATACAGTAGTATCAGTACAAAAGTTTAGAAAAAGACATATCTTAGTACTACAAATACATAAACAAGTTTACAATCTATTACAGATAGAAAAGTTAGCTTTAGACTTTAAAACTATGAATCTGAATATTGAAATTGCATTTGTTAAAAGTTATTAAACAGAAGTCTATTGTTCCCTTTGCATATTTTTTGCATAATGCTTGCTAGTACATTGACCTTGTGAAGCCCCTGTATCTTGGTTAAAGCAGGTAAATCAGTATGGTAGAACTATTACATTATATTTTAGAATTTATCTTGCCATGAAGTTAAAAATAAGTTGGATGGTAGTCACAATGGCATTTAGTTCAATGAAATATACCTATTTTTAATATTATGCTACTTGTAGTTTCATGGAAAGTCCTGAGTCTTTTGATGCCTCAATGCCTATGTTGTGGGAATTTGCAGAGCAAGAGATTTCCTTAAGATGCACCCATATTAAAAAGGTTTCTACTTTATACATTACTTGGGGGGAGGAGCACCAAAGTGAGTCCTAAGTGAATTCCAGACATTGGGGGTTACAATGCTCATTATCCCTGAATATTGGCCATGCAGGCTAGAACTACTCAGAACTAGCGACAGAAATTTAAGTACCTACTCTGGCAACACCAGTTATATGAAAAGTGGGCAATCTGCAGGCTACCCTCTGCTCCATTTTCAGTTCATATTAAGGAGTTAATAATTATCTTGTCATTTAAGACTGATATTTAAAGAAACTACTACACTATTGAAAACTCACATACCCACAGAAACAGATTTTTTTTTAAAAAAATGGATGGAGTTAAGTAACAAATTTTCAGCTTTTAACACTTTACAAGTAAATGCAAAATGCTCACAAAATATAGCCCTGACAACATAAAACACCCATGCCTCTCTGGCTTCTAGAGAGGAAACACTCTTTATTCCCTGAAGCTTCTGAAGTATCTTATACAGTAACATGGATAGCAAGATGACAAGACCTTGATCATTTTTTTAAAGCCTAAAATGCCAACTTAATAATTATTTAAATCTGGTCTGATCTGGTGGAAGAGGCAAGTTAGGATGACTATTTGTCTGACTTAGTACTGTGACCTTTTCTATATAAAGTGACAAATGTCTTTAAAGGAAACATGCAACTAAGATGAATATTCTCTTTCTTATCTAATATAAAGTTTACCAATCATAGGTCTAGAGTAAGGAAAAACTTGTGAAAGATAAATGCTAGGACATATTGAGTCTATTGTATGCCTTTTAATCACATTCTATTCTTCCTGTACCCAACATAACACTAATAAATACAATGAAATGTAAAAGCAGGCTCTCTTTCTGAGATAAAATCTATTTCTGATGCCCAAAATAATACAGAAACTATAATTTACTTTCTTATATTGGATAGACCTCCAGGATTCCACACTGAATTGTTAGCTCTTCTCCAAAGAACACTATATATATATTGCCTGGTATTTTTTGTAAATTTCTTTTTAATCCAATCTTTTTAATCCAATCTTCCTTTGAGATTTATTTACCTTTCCTTAAAGCCTAGTTTCAAGTGAAAAAAAATCCATTTTTTCAAGCATTCTTTTTAAAATGTTGCTAGGATTAATAGCTATGATAAGCCTAAAACTATTGATCTCATTTCATTAATTGTTAAATACTATTTAAAAAGTACTTGACATGATTTTTACATCCTGATGCAATACTAAAGATATGAAGACTTTCTTGACCAGCAAAGCAAAATCATCTTTCAAGAAACTAGCAAAGCGCAATGTTTTCCAAACTACCAATTCAAAACCAGACTTTTAAATACATGCATGGCTTTAAAAGAATTTCAGATTTTGTTGTGAGAAAAGGATGAAACAAGCAGTCAATGCCATCTGCACAGAGAGGCTTTGACTAGCCTACTAGTCGAACAATGGAGGTACTCTAGTTTTCTCCTATCTCTCTTACAATATCTAAGCACAGCCCAAATATGAATCCTTCTGCTTTGATGTAGATAAGCCACAGTCACCAAAACAACACTTAAAAAAACACACAAAATGTAAGATTTCTTGAAAACACCTACAAAATTCAATTTTTTTTGCAATTTTTTTTTGTGTGTGCAAAAGTGCTGGTTAAATGGTAGTTTTCATATTAAATTTGTTCAATACATGATAAAACATATCTGACTGCAGAATCTGATGTTTTTTGTCCAACATATTCCTATTCCTTTTTACACATAATAGGCAAACTGAATTCAATTTCAAATGATATCTTTGAAATCCTTTAACCTATTTCAGTACACTCATAAGTAGTAGTTTAAAGATATTAATTAGTAGAACAATATTTTGCATACAGAAGTTTCAAGCTTCAATTCTTGTCATCTACAAGGAATGGTGTAAGATAGTTTGCATAAAAATCTGGACAGCAGATCCCTGCTGGTGCAGAACTTATTTGGATAGATGGATGGATGGATGGATGGATGGAAGGGAGGGAGGGAGGGAGGAAGGAAGGAAGGAATATAAATTGCTGAGTGTACAGAAACACTACTATGATTTTCATCATCAGCTATGCTAAATGCACGGCCATCTCAAACCATTACAGTAAACAATAGAAAAGCTGCATAGAAACAAACGAACCCAACAAAAATGTCTTCATTTCACAGGGCATTGAGAGGAATTCCTCAAAGAAAATGGCTGGTTTTATGAGGTGGTGAACCCTTTTCCATGATCTTAAATAACTCTTTCAGAGGATTACTTGCAAAATATGCCCTGTGTTCTTCAATTTTTCACGCTCTCGACTTGAGAAACTTAAAAATACAATGTCTTCAACAACAAGATGCCCAATATAGTACAGAAATTCTACAGATGTGTAATTTTTATTAAGCACTGGACATCAGCTAACATTTAAAATACTCAGCTATTGAAGCACAATTAAGAATCTGTCATGAAATTATTTAATTCATGAAGCACAGAAATCTAAAGAGCTACCCATATATTCTCAAAAGTTTCATTTAGTAAAAATTGGCTAAATATGTTTCTCTCTTAAAAGAAAAAATATATAATTTAATTTTTGGTATTTGTGAAACCAAAGCATAACATGCATCCAGGTGGTCTTTTCCTTTCTCTTGTGTAACTGAAATAAAGCCGTGTGTTGAGAATAGGAATCCATAAATGCCAACTGTTTCTCAGAGAATGGGAAGAGGACACAGGATCAGAACACAGCAGAAAACTATTAGTACAGATGTTTGCTTTTAGCTGAACTCTGTAGATTAGAAGTATACTTGTGGCCGTCTCTTCACTTTGTATTTTAGCGAGCCATATCGCAGCTGGAACAAATAAAGAATATTGTAAAAGATTTCAAGATACAACAATACAATTTCTAATACAAAAAAAATCTGATGTTGGTTGCTATTTCCTAATGGGGAGGGGAGGAAATGGCATCCAACATGTGGATATGAGTAAAGACCTATAACAGAACGCAATCCACTTCACATCAGCAGGCAGTTCACCAAAATGACTAATACCGTAGGCACAGATATAAGGGGGTATAAGTAATAACCTATGAAGCCCCATGTGTTCTTCTGTTTTCTTTATTTTGCTGTCCAAGGCTAGTGTTATAGTTAGTCTCAACTTACAACAATTGAACCTGGGATTACCATTGTAAGTCATAGCTGTCATTAAGCAGGGCAACAGTGTGATCGCTCAATGACCACAATCCTGGCTATCACAGTTGTAGTTGCTAGGCAATCAAGTGAGTCATTAGGATGTGTGAAGGGTTCCTTAGGAGTGGGAAAGGCCCTGGGAGGTCTGGCACAGGCTCAGGCCTGCACTCTTGTTTCAGGCGCAGGACCCTAGAGCACCTCCATCTCACATATTGCTTGCACCAGGACCTCCCACCACCAGCCGAGGCACCAGCTTACCTCCTCACCAGATCCCATAGTTTTGGGTCTCCTCCCCTCCTCATCACATCTTCCACTTACCTCTTCCAAACATCGCCTCTCTGAAAGAGCAGCCAGTCAATCGACAAGTGACCTTCCCTCAGAGGCCACTTTGTACCATTCTGGAAACAGACACCATTCGGACAATCTATCAGAAGAGCCAAGTTTCTCAAAGTGTGTGATTTGGAAAATTGCACCCTTTGAGAGAGAACTAGAATGACACTTGCTTCCAGAATGTCACAAGGCAGCCTCTGTAGGAAGGCTGCGGGTCGCATTATTGGGGCACTAGTTCAGAAAGGCAGTCTTGTCAGATCTGTGTATCTGCCATTCTTCATGAAAGAAGAAGGAGGGGAGGGAAGTTGGTATGATGAAATCCTTTTGATGTAACCTGAATATATTAAAACTTACATTAAATTTGTATAACCTACACATGGATAAAACTGAGGGACGGAAACCAGATTCCCCCGGAAACCTGTCACCTCTGGAAGAGACAGCCAGGGGATGCAGAGACCATAAAAATCCCAGCAGGGAGACGTGTCCTGGGAAACTCTGGAAAAGATCGTTCTCAAAAGAGGGAAGGGGGGGAATTAACGTGTTGGCTCTTTGTTTCACAAAATACACATCAAGGTAAGGGGAGGGGTTTTAAACTCCCTCATCTATCACTGCATGCCTGAGAGACCTTAGACGCTGCTTTTAATCCCTTCGTGAATTGTCTGGTTTCAGAAGCTCCTTCTTGTCAATTGAATGGGAAAAGTTCCGTAGCCTGGCACAGTCTTTGGAAGAGGCAAGGGGAGCAAAGAGATGGAGTGGGAAGGAGCCCCAAGCTCTCTGGGACCCAGTGGAGCAGAATGGGAGAGAAGAAAGGCGGGTGGGGTGCATTGCAGTATCCTTGCGATTGGTCGTAAGAAAGGATGGATTGCCAAGCACCCCTATTTTCATCAGGTGACCACTGAGGTATGGCAACGATGCAAATTTTGAGTTGCAGGTTATATGTCTGTTTAGTACTATCTTAATTTTGAATGGTAGCTAGAGGAATGGCCATATGTTAAGGGGTACCTATATAGAAAAATAAGTATAAAAATTGGAGCTATCCCTTGGTTTCCACTGAGTTAAAAATAGAACAGGACCCAAAAGAACCACGTCCCCTTACTCTTTTTCTATTCCTAGGCAAAATAGTTTTAAAGTTTTTATTGTTCCACGTCTTTTAATTATATCTTCTTGTTTTTGTTTTGATATACTGGCTTTTAGGTATCTTTTAAAAAAAACACCTGTGCATAATGCAATACTCTCAATTTCCGCGACAGCTTGCCTAGAATAGAATAAGAATGTATAGGAAAGTTGCAGAAAAATCATCGGAACTGTATGACTCCAGCAAAGTCATGTATGAGGGTAACTAACTCATGAATCAAAATCACAAATGACTGACACCAAATTATATGACAGAATAGAAAATACTGAAATTATTGCTAACAAAAATACCACAAGAGCCAATGAAGCACTAACTATAAATTTGCCCTTTCAAATCTCTTCTTTTTTTTTCTTTTTGGTAACTCTTCAAACAAAATATGTGAGTAAAGAAGTGAGCAACATTATTAATGAAAGACATTCCCCAAGATGACATGGGCACCAATAATCTTCATATAAGGACTAGTTTTTGCACATTTAAGTGAACATTCAAATATAACCACAAATGCTTATTTACTTTTACAAGAAGAAATAGCGTGCAATCTTGGTTCTCCCTCTTACCTCCAACAAGCTTTTTTTTCCCCCTAAATCAAACCAGTCTTTGCTACTTAATTTGAACAGATCAGGATCAAATTCTGGTTTGCAGTTTTCTTGCATTGAGATTCAGAAAAGTTAAGCTTCTGCTCTTAAAATGTTTTCAATAAAAATATTTAATGATTTCCACCTTTTCACTTATAGCATTTCATACTGTTAAGAACAATTTACTTGCCTCTTTGCGTCCTTTTATCGTCTTTACAGATTTCATACTTTGTGTTCGACGGAGACCTCTTTGAGCAAACATCTCATCTTCTGAATATGTCCCTTCCCTCTCTTCATCTGTTTTATCATCTTCAGAATCCCTTTTTATTGGAATACCATAACCTGAGGGGTAAAATCAAAATTCAAAATACTGTTTTACCACTGATTGATCATGTCCTACTTTAAAAAAGAACCCTCAAATGCTTAATGCTTCATATTTAAGGCTTACCAATGTTTAAGAAAATGAGGCAATTTCCTCCCTCCAAAATGATAGCTGTACAAAATTTGTAACTAATCTATCTATATTTTTTCTTTTAATGACCCCGTAATACCTTGCAACGGGGTGGAGTTGGGGCAACTGAATGGAACTGAGTGTTTGCTGGCCAGATGCCCTTCCTGTCGCCAATGCAGAGTTCACAACTGACGTTTACCCATTGTGCCCAGGCAGAGAAATACCTGTCGCTACCTAAGATCAGGGGTGGGTTTCTACCGGTTCTGTCCACCTCTGTAGAACCGGTAGCTCTGAAGAGCAGCAGACATAGAACCGGGCTCTTACCTGATCTTTATTTCCCAATTTTTCAACAAGCTGCCGAACGAGGGACAGCTGCAGTTAGAAAAGCAGGAAAAGAGGGCTGTTTCAAAGGCTGCTTCTCTGCAGGCAGGGGATGATGATGATTTACAGGCGCACGGCTCGCAGCCTGCAGGGAAGCTTGTAAATCCAGGACCGGTAGTTAACCCTGCCGTATCCTACCCCTGCCTAAGATTGAACTCACAGCCTCCTGATTGTGAGGTGAGAGCTCCACATCTGGGCCACTGCCTCACTCGTTGTAGCTAATCCATATGCCTGAAGGTAAATGCAGCACTAAAAAGACCCAGAAAACACTTGTTTTCATCCATACCTGTGATGGTAAATGATCTGGCCAAAGTGAAAACAAAGGAAAACTGGTTTGTGTAAATTAAGTAGATGGGAAGAATCCATGAAGGAACGGAGATAAGAACCTCTGTGTGCGTCTTTGCATAGGGTTACATTACTCATTTAGAAAAACTCTTTGAAGCGATAGTATCAATTCCATGCCTATACTCCAAGCTAATGTTTTTGGAGGTAGGCAGTTTAAAAGCGGGGCCTACAAAAGCCTTGGAGAGAATTTTCTTTGACACTCTGGCATCAAATCCCATAGGGTCAACATTCCAAGTTTCAAAGGAGGGAACGCTGCCCTTGGTGATCTGACTTCAATGGAGGGTCATCCACCACTTCTTATACAAAATCTCGAAAATCAGAACGGGCCTCGCTTAATAATATACCAACCTATATCAGGCTCATTGGGAATCGAGGTCTTGCTTTTCTTTTTGGTAGCAGGCAAAGTCTGATAGTGCCTTTGTCCTATTGGCTCATCATCTGGTATTGCTGTGAGGTCATGCATACTGAAACTCCGCAACTTCTCTGTGATTGCTCCTTGACCCTGTAGTATTGAAGAGGAAAAATGAGATGCCATTCAGTGGGAGGAAGGAATCCTTTGTCCAAACCGATATACAGTCACGTGAAAAAGAGTGCATCTCACTGAAAAATTTTTGTCTTGACTTTTTCAACACATTTTTACATACAGCTATTTGATCTTCATTTCAACAATATTGATAAATGAGACGAATGTGCCAAAATACATCCCAAAGATATTAAAAGAACAGGAAACTGCAAAAGAAAACACAGCCAATAGTAGGTATCCATCAGGCCTTGAAGGAGCAACAGCACACTTCCCGCCCCCGCCATGCCCCATACACCTATCATTATCCTGGAAACAAAAGAAGCCACACCCTCTGTGAGGCAGAGTATCTTTACTGCTACAGTGTGGTATTGATTATTCAATGTCCTCTATGGAGTGAAGCACTGCCTTTGCCTAAGTAAAGAACTTATGTTGACTGTGTTTTCTGTTGTCTGTAATGGCAGCAGTTTCCTGCACTTCAGGCATGAGCTAGGAAGCACTGGCAGGCAAGCAACTACGGCGGGCGGAGACTAGGGAATGTGGTCTGGCAAGCACCGAAGGCACAGCAGCAGGTCATAAATGCAAGCAGAATCAATTTTTTTATCTTATGACCCAAAGTCTTCAGTTTAAGAAATGGTGTCAAAGTCCATTTTTTTCAGTACTGTTTTCAGTACACATGCATATTTCAGTACACACTCTGCTAAACAAATAATTCCCTCAGCACTGTTCAACTATTTACAAAGTCTGCAGTATTATTACTGTTAATCTTCTCATCACTCCTGATCACCCATCCCCTCCCACTTGTGATTGTAGGACTGTAACTTTGTCTCTTGTATCCTTAAGACTTATATTGACTGTTTCCTAGTATGATTCGATTGCTTGTTGTACCCTATGACTATCATTAAGTGTTGTATCTTATGATTCTTAACTCTTGACGAATGTATCTTTTTCTTTTATGTACACTGAGAGCATTTGCACCAAGACAAATTCCTTGTGTGCCCAATCACCCTTGGCCAATAAAGAATTCTATTCTACTCTATAAGCCCATCTGCAGATAAAATATGGGTCAGCTTACCTGCAGGTGGTACATTTTTCATGGCGTTTTGATTAAAAATGTGAGAGTCAGCTTATATATGAATATATATGACTACATTGGACTTTATTAAAGATTTGGTTTCTAACAGTTTGCAATACCAATTCAAAATATATTGTACCAAATGATAAAAGTTACTTACCTTTAGCATACAATTGACCAAACTTTTCAAATGTTAGGTTAAGAACTATGTTTAGCATAACTATTTAATTCAAATTGCACTGGGAAATCATTATCTAATATAACATCAAAAAATGTCACTTTGCAGGGGAAATGGGTGGCATAAAATTTTAGTAAATGGGTGGCATAAACATTAAATAGAATACGCATAAATGAATATAACTCTAACCCTAACCCAAATATGAGAGAATGCCTAATAATAATTAACTAATTAAAAAAACCTGCGCCACATATATTTTCTGGACAGGAAGATTCTATGGCAAATTTAAAAAAATGTGACTAACATAAATATGTGATAAAAATATAGCAGTATGTCCAGGAATAATGTTAGATACATACAATAAACTTCATGATGACCCAATGAATTTTATTCCAATTCTAACGTATTATGTAGTTTAAATGGCAGAAGAACACTCTGTATGGAATAGAAATAAGGCATATGCAAAGAAAAAAAATAACGTAATTCTTGTATTTCTCATTTAATGATTAGTAGATTTTAAGCTGATATTGCAATAGTTTAGGAAAATCACTTAAAATTTCTGATTTTTTAAAATCACAATTAAGCAAAATGGATGAGTATAATGTGAATCAGGAGTCTACAGCTTATGACTCTGGATTTATATATATTCATCCATTTTGCTTAAATGTGATTTTAAAAACCAAAAAGGTTTAAGCCTAAACAATACACTACAATAGGTTCTAGTTTCAAAATGTAATAGCTGCTTTTCCTACAACGTAGTGAGCCCAAATGGCGAAACCAACCCCACCCTTTTTGTTTCAGCCAAATTATATAACTGAATAAGCCTGGGTCATTGCACATTAAAAAAAACTCCTAAGCCTCATATAAATGAATATGCTATCAGCTACAGTTAAAGAAAGAAATGACGTAAAACAGGAGTCGCCAACCTTTTGGACCTCGGGGACCACCAAACTCATAATTTTAAATCCCGGGGACCACTAATATGAATTTTGACAGATGGTGGCTTGCTGACATTGGAGGGAGAGAGAGAGAAAGAGATCTGATCTATCCTCTCTCCCTCCCTCCCTCTCTCTTACACACACACACACAAACACACAGAGGCAGGGGTGGGATTCAAATTTCTTAACAACCAGTTCTGTGGGCGTGGCCTAATTTGTGGGTGTGGTTTGGTAGTCATGTGACTGGCTGGGCATGGCTTGTATGTAAATATTATAAATATTTATGTAAATATTGAATGTTTTTATAAAAAAAGAGCAAAGTCAGGCAAAGCAGGCAGGCAGATCGAGTTGTTCACAGAATCACAGATTCACTCAGATCTATTGTTCTGCCATTGGCTACCTGAGTCTGTCACATAAAATTTGCTTGCAAGCAAACTCATAACATTTGTAAAGTAAAAGCCTCCCTTGGAGGCCTGAACTGGCAATAATACAGAATTCCAATAAAACCATGCCAACAAGCTACAAAATAGTATTAGTGTGGGAGCGTCCTCAAGCAGCTCTGCAAGGAACATAATTACATGTGGATAAGTTTGTATAAGCTTGCTGTATGTATTAAGGGAGAGTCTTCTCAGCAACTGAACAAAATTTACTTGTTTAGATTCAGAACCCCTTTAAGTAAGAAAAAACTTCTGAGTGAGTCCCAAGAAGATGCCTGTTATTGTTGGATCCGGCTTGGGCATTTTACAGAGCACTGTGTGATCTCACTTTTCTCTTTGTAAGCAATTTAAAACACAACTTGTTTGCAAATGTCAATTCCCATCAATATTAAGCTAGGTTTTTTTGCAGGTTACAATTTATCTGAAATTCTAAGTGAGTGTTTCTATATTTATCATTGTAAACAACTGTAGGGTGATAATTTAGAACTGAATTTCTCTTTCCTCTATAAAGGTTAGATTTTTTTTCTCCAATATACCCTCCAAGATTAATTAAATTCAACTCCTAAATCCATAATTTAGTATGTAAATTGAGCCTTATTCAAATTATGCCTCTTTTAATGTCTATTCTGTAAAAGCCAAGCACCATATTAAAAGCCTGCCTTCATTAATTTATGTACTAATCTATTAGCCATCCTCTCAATTCTGCCTAAAAGAAATTTGGTTTAACATAATCCCAAATGTAAAGGGCTGAGTGGAGTCATTTTTTTTCTTTTAACTGTTCAAATAACTACTTATTAGAGGTATGTAGTCATCTTAACACAGCTCTAATCCATAGCACAAATGCTGACTATCGTACCTTTGTTCTTGAGAATAAAAGCTAATATCGGCAATTGTAATTATTAGGTAAACATGCACACATTTAAAGTATTTAGTAAGAAAGCAAGATGAGAAGTTGTTCTGATAGCTTTAATCTCTGGAGGTCACCCTGTTTGAAGTAAAGGAAATGAAATGTTTCCACAGCAGGCAAAACACCACGGGAAACCATAAACAAGCCACATCATTTGTGTTCTCTTGGTCTCTTAATTTAGTTGCTGCTCAATTTAAGGATGCAATTGAAACAAACTATTCAATAGTTTGCATCTTTCAGGAGATATTTCTGACTGAAAATCAGTTTCACAATTTCACATTGAGAAAAATAGAATAAAACAAATAAACATGGGTTTGGTCAGCATGAATAATGTGATGTGGAAACTCTGGCATTACAAAATTGAGATTTCTCATCATGGAAATGCTCGTAGTAAAGTGAATTGATGAAAATTTGACATAAGATGAACAAGCAAGATGAAATAATTCCATCTACTGTTAAAAGAAGCTAAACTACTGCAAAGCTGTTGTAAACTGATCAGCATTAGAATCTGGTTTCTTCTGTCAATAGCCCTGTTTAAAGCCATAAACAATCCTGGTTCATGGTTCTTTTTTAAGCTGTGGTAACGTGCTAAGCTGTTTGTTACTATTCTCCTCTTGCAGAAATTGCTATCAGACAACTTGTGTAAACTTCTGTCTTCACAATAAACAATTCTGAAGAACTGAGAATAATTTTATTATATTATGTGGAAAATAATAGTTTCATTGATCAGATGTTCACTTTAGCACTTAAGGTAATATAATCTGAAGGAAAGCAGACATCTAAACTGTGGTTTCAGGAAACCTGGAAGTTTAATTATGCAACTTACATACCTTGGTCCATATTTCCCACTGCCTTCCCCACCTTAATGGGCAAATTCTGCAGAGTATTTATCAGAAGAGACTTTCTAGGAATAAGCAGCTATAGCTTATATCTTGGGAACTTGAGTAGCCAGAGAATATTCCAGCAATAATCACAAACTACTTACATTTTTACAAATATTTCATTTTATACTGACTAAAGCGATCGCTGCTACTTTATAGAAACTGCTTGGCAACTTCTACTGACACGTACATGAGTTAGCCCACTCCTCAGTTTCGTTTTATGTGCATCAATGATGAAGTGTAGTCAGAAATGGTGTAGGGTCTCCCGCTTGGGCGGGGGGTTGGACTAGATGACCTATAAGGTCCCTTCCAACTCTGATTATCTGTATCTGTATCCTAAATTAAAATAGATAATTATCTCTGGACTTTTGCTGATATGAAATGAATGACAAAGATTTTAGATTTTGTTTTTAGCTAAGAGATGAGACATGGGGTAAAGAGAGAATATATTATGTTTTAAGAGAGAGTGATAAGTTACTAAAATTGTTCATACTTAGTTATTTTTTTTCTTTTTTACACATTTTATTGGTTATTTTATATTTTATTAGTCTAGTATATTAGTTTTTATTTCAATTTATAATCTTTGATAAAATTATTTCAAAAAATGATAAAGGATAGCCCTAATATATGATGCGTATACTTTGCTATCAAGAACAAATTCTACTTGTAGAACAAATTGTATTTTCCATTCAAAATTATTGTAAAAGCGTATGCTTATGCAGCTTCCCTATCTTTTGTCACTGCGATCTCATTATACTCAATAAGTATTCTGAATGTAAAAATGGAGACACCTTGTATTTTAGGCAAATTACAGATAATTAGGAACATGTCTGAATCCATGTGAAAAGCCCAATTTGGCTGTCTACTAATATCAGACAGCTGTAAGCATCAGCAATTAAATTCATCAATTTAATTTTTTTTCTTACAAATCTGAATTCATTAGGGAATCATATTAATATCCCAGTCAACCATACTGATCACTGTTTCATGCTTTAATCTTCCATGAACATTTACCTCAACTTGATCGAAGAACAGCAGAAAGAAGTCAGAAATCCTGTGGAATGTGATTTACCACCAAGAAAAGCAACAAGAGAGAAAAAAGAGTCATCTTCACTGTTTAAAAAATCAACTCTTGTTTGAGAGAACATACTTTTTAAAATATGCTATTAGAAAAGGTTATCCAGCTTTTCGCCTCATACCTTTCTGAACACACAACCCCACTTACCTATTTTATGCTAAGTAGTAAATGCATAACATGCAGTACTGTTTACCTTTACAGCTGCAGTCACTGCAGCAGCAGCAGCTAAGTTTAAGCCTTGTTTACCAAAATTCACCATTGTTTCATAACTACGTTCTTTGGCTTGCACAATGTACTCATCAATCTCCTAGAAAGAAAAATATGTGTAGTACAGATATTAATTTAAACTGATATTGGCACGAAGCACAAGATAGTAATGCCATTCTTCATCCCCACTACCGCTTAATGCAAATTTATTGTCTAAAATATCAAAATAAATATTTGCTCCACAACAGAAGGGAGGCTTACCCTTTCTTTTGAAGAAAGAAGAGGATGAAGAAACTTCCTATATATTAAACTTGCCCCTCTTGTATATGGAGACAGCAACCAAACAACAAAAGCAATCTTCAGTTCATAATATAGTGGAAACCTGTAACATAGAATTCATAATGTGGTTATGTGATACAAAGAAATAGGCACGTTCCTTATAATTAACCTAAGTTTCAGGGGAAGTATTTTTAGGTAATTTTTCACATATTTCAGATATGCTTTATATAAATGTAATAGTATTCTTGTAATCCCACCTTTCCTAGAAATCTAGCTAAAGAGTAAAAAGCTAAACAGTATCAACAACCAGCAATGAACACGGTGATACAGGAAAAACATAAATAAATAATCATGCTTTCCAAATATACAGATCTTACCAAGAGATCAAGAGGTCAGTTAATGTTTCAGTAAACGTATAAAGAGCGAACACAATCCAATACATCATCCACCGCACCTAAGAATGAAAAATGCAAAACAACCATTTTAGTTTCTACAGATTAGAAAAAGGAATAGTTATATTTTAACAACTTAAAATATGTAGATGCTATTTATTTTTATGCATTTTACAAAAATGCAAACTGAAGTACCATATAGTATCAGAAAAACATAAACGATCTTTTAATTTTCTATCTAGTCCGTCTATCCAAGTAGTTCAAATCAAATTCTGCTGACAATTTTAGACAAAGAGCTGCTGTTAACACGGCTATCAGTTAAATCATTTAACAGAATTATAAATTTTAAGAGGTTCTTATATCTCAGAAACCATCTAGTTTAATTCTTTTTTAATGCTGGATCTGCTTAAATACTTTGGTTCTTGGACATTTGGTTCTCTCTAAAAGCAACGACGGACAAAGTCGCTTCCTTCTCTATACAAACACCCTTAGTAAGACATCTGAAGTTAGCTCATCTCTCTCCTCAGTCTTCTGTTCTCCAGGCTAGGTATACCTGATCCCTTTAATAATTTCCACGGGACTTGGTTTCCAGTTCCCTCACCATTCTCACAGCCAGAATACAATACTTTATTTGGCCAAATGTGATTAGACACACAAGGAATTTGCCTCCAATGCAGAAGCTATTGGTGCAGATTGATGGCACGAGAGAAAAAAATGTCCCTTTGTCGGGGACAGTGTTTTGGCATGCAAAACATTTTATCAATGTTTTTATTGTTATTTTTCCGCTTAAAAGATTTCAGTTTGTTTCTCAACTGAATTGTACAGCTTACCCGTTATATTAATGGTGGGGAAAAATCTGAAGTGATTTCTCTTGGTCTTTTTCATATCTCAAAAGCCTGGCATTTAAACAGATGTGTATACTTTTTATATGCTATAGGGAGCAGCATAGTAACATATGGCTTAGAGTTTCTACTGAGCCACCGCACACATTTCCCTTGGAGAAAAAAATAGGCTGTCTTTTAAAAAACCAGAGACACTAAGAACAGAAAATGGGATTCATTCCACACCAGCCTCAGAACAGACTGTATCTCCAGGCATCTCTTGGGAAACCCGGGACTGAGAAGGGATAGTGGTTATCTTTGACAAGATAGGTAAATATAAAACTAGAATTGCTGCATAAGATTATTTTTTATGTTGTGCTGTATATTTAAATTTTAACATTTTGTCTTTAGAATTTTCTGAGACTTCAATCATGCATGTTTGCTATTTAGAATTTCCTTATCATGGTGCTATCCCTAAATAAAAAGTAGCAATACCCTGTGGTCTGCCAGATTTTTCTAGTATTTCTTGGCATTCATATGATTAACAGTTATTTAAGAGAGTGGGAGGGAGGAAATAATATAGCATTTACATTATTACTACCTTTATTATTACAATCAATAATTCATATATAAGCATAAAGCCATATAAAAACAAGGACAATTGAAACAGTAACAACACAGACCTTAGCACTGTGCTAGTAATACCACAGTTGGAATTGAGAGTAAGACCTTCATATAGTAAAGGTCTATTCACCTTAACAGTTGAAATTCCACATTTCTTTGTAGATATTATGACATAGTCAGTATTATGATATAGTCAATAGTTTCAATCTGCTTTGAGCCAGAAAGGAAAACTTGAGTCAGATAGAAGATTTTAGAATATTTGTGTAATAGAAGTGCTGATGGTAACCCATGAAGACATATCTGAAAGAAGCCATGACTCAACCTGGGGAAGGTGAAAGTTGTTAGATATTTGGCCAGCATCCAAGGCCTACTTGATATTCAGGTTCTGCTGTTATGTGGCGTCTTACTGACTTCCAGCTGTTACTTCATTATTATCAACTTTCAGAAAGGATGACCTTTGCATGAAGAAGAGTTAAAATGAATACATCTGGGAGGCTGGACTCCACAGCATACCCCTTGCTAGGAGAATGGTCCACCATCAATACAAGGATCCAGTGGGGAAGAGCTGGGTATTTAGTCAGTAACCGATTATTATCCTCTAGGACAGGGCTGTCAAACGGGTACATCACGTTCTGGCCACGCCCATGCCCCGTTTAGCAAAGGGGGAAAAGTCCTGATACGTCACGTGAAGCTGCTGTGTGACAAAGTGAGTTTGACACCCCTTCTCAAGGCTATAACCACTGTTTAGGCACTCCTGCCTGAAGTCCCTGAGAGTGGCATTGGCTTCAAATAGCAAGAATAGCTCTCCAAAAATTCATGTGCACCATTTCCATTGTCTTCCTCATGGCACAGATTCTCACAGGTAGTCCTGGGAAGATCAGAACTATTTGGGACTCAAAGAGCAAAAGGAACTAATTGCATCCTTAGTGAAAATGAAGTTTCTAATGATAGAAGATGATTCTAAAATTTCCTGAGAGTAATCATTATGATATGCCTTCTACAGGATTATTCTTTGGTGTCAAAAATTACTCTGAGATAGTTACGGCTGTGACTCTGCTCAATCTCATTTACCTTTGTAACCCACGTTTTCTCCTTGCTCCTTTCCCCAAAAACATGATTTGGGATTTTTATAGGTAAGTCTGAACCGGATTTGTTCACTTATACCAGACGACTGATCTCTTGAGAGTCTAACTTGAATTTGAGATCCAGTGGCGGCAGCACCTGCACATAAACATCTCTAACAGGAGAGTTTCCTAAAGGTATCTTCTTCTGCTCAAGTAGGCAGGAAAAGATTCACCCCACTCTTGTCCTATTCAAGAATAAGAACTTTTGTTCTTGTGGAAAAGCTCCAGGAAAAAAAGAACCAGAAGGTGTCTTAAGCAGGGAGGCAAACAGAAAGCCAAGATACTGCTCCACCCTTAGATTTATGCTGGAATTTGCCTGGAGACACATTTCCCAGGCTGTATATTGAACTGGATATTCTCTTGAGCAGCATTTCTCAACCTTGGCAGCTTTAAGATGGGTGGACTTTGATAGCTGAGAAACACTGCTCTAGAGAAATAGGATAGACGTTAATTAATGTAGAGTGGGAACTCTGATTTGTCTATTTTGCATTAATTTAGTTTAGTTTATTGTCATTGCATCTCGTACTAAATTAAATACCATCTTCAGTGTACATTATGACTGTGAAAATAGACACAAACTGTTGTGGTTACCATAATTTTCCTAATCAGAAGTACTCTTAATTATTAATTATATAGTATACCACCAGATTAAAAATGAACAGAAAAATATCAGATATGGAATCTGAATTTAAAATCCTTCCATAGGTGCATTAAATCTTAAAAGCTGCACAATATTACTTATTGAATAAATTAATTAATGAAAGCTTAATGCTAATTGTATAGGGTTAATTTGAAGCAATTATGTTTTAGTTAGCAATATGTAGACTGAAAAGTCAACTTATTGGTAGATCCAAAATTATTCTGTGAAAAGTATTTAAATGTTTTGCCATGTAAAAAAATTCATAATATCCTATTTTTGATACATCTGTATATTATCTTGAAATAAATTCATTCACCTTGTTCTTAAAATTTCTCAGACTTGAAATAATAAGATTGAATAGAAAGTCAAGGATGTGATGAAACGTTAGATTAATCACAGAGTTGTATTGTATTTTCAGCCTCAGTGAATAGCCAAATTAGCATAAGTGCCAGCTAAAACAACTATTGATTGTCTTACGTTAAAAACTGACCTTCATATGAACCTTCACAGAATGAGCATAAGCAAGGAAGAAGGTATAGGGAAAAGGAGAGAGACAAAAGGCAGCTCAACTTTAAACTTAAACTATGTGGTTTCTGGCACTTGCAGATATGAAAGAGTCAATGTATCTTGTAATTTAAGGAAAATACAGATTATTTGTTTCTTCAATTCTAATTTCTTTGTCCTATGAATTTTGGCTGAAGAATAAGAAAGAACTGCTGTAAAACTGAAAGTTACATACATGTGATTTTCTGAAAGGCCATTATACACAGTTTAAAAATGACCTTAATGAAATTAGTATAGTTTATATGTCAGGTGTCAAACTTGCAGCCCATGAGCTGGATGCGTCTCACCCTGGCCACCTGCAATCCCTGGTTTAGCGAAGCAAAAAGTCACAGTGATGTGACATCACCAGTTTGACACCTGTGGTCTACGTGAAGTACATTTCATTTTTTTAAAAATAGATTTTGTATTTAAATTTTATTTTAATTCTTGTCAGCTGCCCAGAGTTGCATTGGTGAGATGGGTGACCATATAAATGAATATACATTTTCAAAAGAAAATCTATAATGCATAGAATTCTAAAAATGGTTTACTTAAGAAATGGAATTGCTGTTATATACGGTTTTCTGATATTTAGATACTTCTATATGTTGATAGAAAAGTCCATATTTAAGCAGCAATGAAAAAATGAAACATTGGATTCTGATCAATTACAATTTATTATATTTCTTCAGCCTCCCCCCACTCTCCAAGCAAGAATAGAATAGAATTTCTTTATTGGCCAATTGGACACACAAGGAATTTGTCTCTGGTGCATCAGCTCAGTGTCAGTGGTGGGATTCAAATATTTGGGCGCGGTTTGTGCACATGCACACACTTTGCATGCATGCGTGTACCAAACACGCACTTTGCGCAGGCGCAGAGGCGTTTGTTCAGGCGCAGAGATGTTCTAACTGACCTCTTGCAAGCCTGCACGATCCCGGTCGCTTCAGCAGCTGCCACGCGGCCCTCTTCTGCACCACGCAAAGCAGCTGTGCATCAAATTCAGAGGATAAAGGGGAGTATGGGACCCCAGGCGGGTGGGCAGGCGGGCCCAACAGCAGAGGAGAGCCACGGAGAGAATCAGTTCGGTCTCCACTGCTCATCACTGCTATCGGCTCGGCAGAACCGGGCCGAACTGGTAGAATACTACCACTGCACATTGTATATATAAACAGCAAGTAATGATGTAACAGTCAAGCCACAGGAGATTTGAAGAGCCTTCTGAACTAGAAAAAAGCACACCTGGTACAAGAAACATTTAACAGCTGCTCATTGAACAGGAACTGTGAGTCCAGGAAACTCCCAGATTGTGCACAATTCTTGAAGGAGAAGTGCTACCCCATCTAAGTCTATAGATGGAACAATTCCCAATCCTATGGAACAATCTCCCAACACCCAAATATTCATGGTTCACTCACCTGTTGTGAGATGATTGGACATATAAACCACTTAAATGAGTTATTTGAAATAAAAAGTATATTCAAAAAACCCACAACCATTTACTTATTGCTAAAACAAGCCAAGTTAAAAATTATTTCCTATAATGGAAAGAAACTGTTTATTCAATGATATATATTTAGGGCAATTATGTAGAATGATTATCACCTTTCAGAAGCCATGTTCTAAAAAGATGGAGAGAATCTGGCTGCCTAAGTCAGCAGTCTGAAAGAACACTACGTAGTCACAAAGTACATATAACTAATGACATAGACAGAATACTGAAGTCCAAATACATTATCTCCACATAGCGGATTTTGCCATGTTAAGCCAAGTAAGGAAAACAAAGTTCAGTCATGCAGTTCGTTCTTTCCAGCTCAAAATGAGAATTTAAATAGGCATGAGACAAATTACATTAAAATATATGCAATTTCAGCTGGTTATATATTTCTCAAGCAGAGAGTAGGATTTACATACAAAAGAAACAAGGCACATTAGGTGGGAGATAGGAAGGAAGGAAATTATAGTTTATGGTTTACAATAGATATGAACTTGGTCACCAAGTTTTATATAAGAAACCAAAGTCTGAATGGCACATGTGCCTTACATTCTTCATCCCGCCACCCTTAGGATAAGCTTTGATACAATAAATGGAGAACAAAGGATGCGTCCGGATCATGCCTACTAGGTTACTTGCCTATTTTTAAAACCCTTTAAGTACAAAATGCATGGAAAATCAGGATGACGACGAATTATTTAATGATTTATTCATTAGTAAATGAATAGACATAGTCAGGATATCCTTAGCCATTTTGGGAAAATAAAAACATGGGTGACTACAATACTTTTCCAGAAATCTTTTTTTTTCCCCCAGAATCTATCTAGAAAATCTATCTAGAAAAAATAAAGCAGTTATTTAAAAAGTTTTTCACAATATTGTCTAGTTCTAAATAAATATAAAACTCAGAATTCCTATTCTAAGTAAACTGGACCAAAAAAAACCCAAAAGTACAAGTACAGAGAAGGTGAAACCTGGCTCAAAAACAGTAATTGTGAGAGGATCTTGGGAGTCCTTGTGGACAATCACTTAAACATGAGCCAAGAGTATTCAGCAGCAGCCAAAAACGCTGATACAATCCTTGGTTGAATAAAACAGAGGCCGAGACTCAAAATCACATGAAGTATTAGTACCAGCCGTAGTAAGGTCAGCAGGTTCTGACCAGTTCTGGAGAACTGGTAGTGGAATTTTTGAGTAGTTTGGAATACCACCCCTGACTGGCCCCACCCCCATCTATTCTCTGCTTCCCAAGTCCCAACTGATTGGCTGGGTCTTCTTTTGTTGCCCTGCACAGGAGAACGGAGCTGGAAAGCAGGTTAGCGGGGTGGGGAGGGAATGGGATTTTGCAGTAACCTTCCCCAGGAGTGGGGTAGGAATGAAGATTTTACAGTATCCTTCCCCTGCCACACCCACCAAGTCACGCCTACCAAGCCACAGAACGCCCACCAAGCCAAACCCACAGAACCGGTAGTAAAAAAAATTGAAACCCATCACACCTGGAATTCTGCATCCAGTTTTGGTCACCACATTACCAAAAAGATGTTGATACTTTGGAAAAAATGCAAAGAAGAACAACTAAGATGATTAAATGTTTGGGGACAAAAACGTATGAAGAATGTTTTTGAATTGGGTAAGGCCAGCCTAAGAAAAAAAAGGACTTTTTAACTTTAAAACCATCTTATTCTCATGATCAATGAGCCACTTAGCTTTTTACCAAAGAAAATGTAATTTTCAAAGAAAGATATACCGGTCATTTAAAAACTTTAAAATTTACATTAAAGCATATGTGATTTAGCTAACTTAAAAATAACCAAAATATACAAGCTTCTAAGTATCTTCATTCGTTAAGAAATAGAAGAAATGAGAGGTGGGGAAAGGGTTAAAAACTCTGGAGGTATTAAGAATTCATGAACACTTTTTACATTATCAAACTTCAATAACTATTTGGATAAATATGTGAAAATGAAACCAAATAAATCATATACAAATCATACACCATTTCATACAAAGAAAATGTGATTCAGTATATTTCTTCAGAATGATGAGCTCTGTGGTATAAAGGCACTGTATCCAGTCTATGATTAACATGCTGGTCTAGGATTAGGGAGATCCAGATTTATGTCCAGCCTCAACCGAGAGAGGTTTACACTTTGGAGGAGTCAAAGTTTCTTTAAGCCTAACCTTCATCACAGGATTGTGGACAATACTGGAGGGGAGAGTGCTGTGTATGCTGCCTTGAGCTCATCAGGAAAAGAAGTTTTGCAATTTGAAACTATTGTCTGATTCTATGGTGACCGTTGTATCTTTAGGGGGCAAGGGTTAGTTTTTAGTAGCTGTTTTGGAGATAATCTGACAGGCAAAAGAAGCAATAACCGAGTTGGAAGGGAGTTTGGAGGTCTTCTAGTCCAACCTCCTGCTCACACAGGAGACCCTATATCGTTTCAGACAAGTGGCTGCCCAGTCTCTTCCTAAACGCCTCCAGCGGTGGAGCATTGTTTCCACTGGTTGATTGTTTTTACTGTCAGGAAATTTCTTCTTAATTCTAAGTTGCTTCTCTCCTTGATTAGTTTCCATTTATTGCTTCTTTTTCTTGCCTTCTGGGTGCTTTGGAAAACAGATTGACATCCTCTTCTTTAGGGCAGCCCCTCAAATATTAGAACACTGCTATCGTGTCTCCCCTAATCCTTCTTTTCACTGTTTAAATATCTTTTCACTGCTTGAATTTTCACCGCTTGAATGCATACACAGTACACTGTATACTCTCCTTGTAGAGCATTTGGCAGAGCATTTTTATTTCATGTAAAATCAACAGTTAGGCTGGTATATGTTATACACCCATAAAAAACCTAGAATGGCTATCAGCAGTTTTTCAACTCAAGATGTTGCTCCCAAACTTGAAAGCTTTAAATCAATTATTGCTTAACTCCTTAAGAACATTTATTTATTCATATTAAGATCACACATTTATTCATATTCCACCTTTAGAAATAACTCAAGGCAGCAAACCTATTCAACATACCTTCTTCCTACTACATGCCCTACAACAGCAACCCTGTGAGGTGAATTGGGCTGAGGGAGAGGGAGAGTGACTGGCCCATCCTTGGATATTTGGAAATTGAGACAACAACTATTCATAAAAGGACATTTTGGCAAAAAAAACCCAACAACCAACGGCCTTCATTACTCTCAACTTGCAAAATCCTTCTGGGCCTAAAACTGAAAGAACTAAAATGTAGACCTATAAGATAGAGCTGCAGTGAAAGAGAATAGATAGAAAATGGTATTCTTCCACATTACAGGTAGTCCTTGGCTTATGCCTGGTCACCTAGAAGCCATTTGAAATTACAATGGACCTCAAAAAGGGTTTGGGGACCTGGATTCAAACAGCTGTCCTCCCGCCAATCTCCGCAGTCAGATGACGACATATTTACAGCACTCAGAAACTTGGTCTATATTTACGGCCATTTGCAGCAGCCCGCAATCCTGTAAACTTGATTTATATTTGTTCTGGAAGCCAGGGCTTACTTCTGATTTCCAGCAAAAACAAACAAACACCCAACCCTCAGCAAAAAAAATGGGTTTATTTTACAATGGCAACACTCACTTAACCATTCTGGTGGTTGCTTTACAACCATGGCATTCTCTTAAAAACTGTTGCAAAAAAGGTTGTGAAGTCTGGTGGGGTCATAGGATGACCAACTTAATGACCTTCGTGATTTACAAGCTTAATGGAGGGCTCAGATATGGTCAGAAGTAGAGGACTACCTATATAAACAACACCATCGAAAGAAGCTTTTGGAGAACTACAGAAAATGGCACTGATGCAAAGGGTGTTTATATGATTATAATTATCTAGATAATTATGGATACTACATAAAATTTAGTTTAAAAAAATTGTACAGCTAAAACGAAGAATGCTCTATCTATCCAACTGGATATACAACCTGTTATCTTATCGTCAACCTTGGTCCTGACTGGAGTATAAAACCTAAACATTTACCTCATATCCTGGATTCCTGTCTAATCTGTACAAATGTTATATTGGTTGATGTTCTACCAGGAATTAATGAATTGTAAACAGTTCTTTTTCTTGAAGAGTCTGGAAGTTGATGCACTAGGCTGCATTAACAGAGGGACAGAATCAAGATCACAAGAAGTGTTACTACTGCCTTGGTAAAAACACACCTGCAATACTGCATCCAGTTTCCGCCACAATATTCAAAAGATGTTTCTAGAAAGAGTGCAGAAAAGAGCAACAAAGATGATTAGGGGGTTGGAGGCTAACACTAAGAATGGTTGCAGGAATTGGGAATGCTTAATCTAGTGAAAAGAAGAACCAGGGATGACATGATTGCAGTGTCCCTATATTTGAGGGGCTGCCACAAAGAAGAGGGGGTCAACTTATTTTCCAAAGCACCAGAAGGCAGGACAAGAAGCAACGGATGGAAACTAATCAAGGAGAGAAGCAACCCAGAATTAAGAAGAAATTTCCTGTCAGTAAGAACAGTCAACCAGTGGAATCAATGTTCCATTCTGGAGGCTTTTAAGAAGAGACGAAACAGCCACTTTTCTGAAACGGTACAGGGGGTCTGCTTGAGCAGGGGGTTGGACTAGAACACCTCCAAGGTAACTTCCAACTCTGTTATTCCATTACTTTTGCCCGTCAGAGTATCTCCAGAACAGCTACTAAACACTTATCCTTGCCAACTAGAGATACAGGGTCACCACAGAATCAGACAATAGTTTTTATTGATGAGCTCAAGGCAGTATACATAATACTCTCTCCCAGGGGTGGGATACGACAGGGTTAACTACCAGTTCGGGATTTACGAGCTTCCCTGCCTGCTGTGAGCCGCACACATGTTAATCGTCATCAGCATGCTGCGTGCTGAGAAGCAGCCTTTGAAATGGCCCTCATTTCTTTTTGGCAGCTGAAGTTGAAAAATCAGGAAATAAAAATCAGGTAAGAGCCTGGGTGGGCAAAAACATCAGCAGACATAGAACCGGTTCTATGTCTGCTGCTCTTCAGAGCTACCGGTTCTACAGAGGTGGACAGAACTGGTAGAAACCCAACCCTACTCTCTCCTTCAGAATGGTTCACAATCCTGTGGTGAAGGTTAGGCTTAAAGAAACTTTAAGCACGACTTCCTAACAGTCAGAACAATTAACAGTGGAACAGCTTGCCTTGCCTTCAAAAGCTGTTGGTGCTCCTACATGTGATGCTTTTAAGAAGAGACTGGACAGCCATTTGTCTGAAATGATATAGGGTCTCCTACTTGTGCAGGAGTTGGACTAGAAGACTGTTAGGAATATAAGTCACCTAACAGGTATTTGGGTTAGAAATATATATACCAGGATAGACATTTTAAAAGCTGTATCTTTAAGAAAATGCAAAACTGTAATTAGGTGTGGTTTCTCAAACGGCCATAAGATGGAGCCAGAAACCTGGGTTGTTTAGCCTTAGTCTCAGAAGAGAGTGTGAGTAAGTTTCCTTCTGTTGGAGAGTATTGCCATTTTTCCTAATTGACTGATATTACTGGATTTAATGTAAGTCTGTTACTGAACTGTTTTTGACACTGGACTTCGTTATTGGATTAACCCTGGATTGAAAAACTGACTGATTTTCCTGTGAATGACTTTGGATTGCTTGTATGGACTTTGCTTAAACCTTTCTGGAAGTAAAAACCTACATTTACTGTACAGTGTATCTGTGTGCTCTGTGTGTATTATTCCAACACTACTCTCAAATATGTCTCCCTGTATGCGCTCATTCTCCTAATGGGGAATTACCTCAACACAGACCTCAAAGGTCGCTGTCAGGATTCCAGCAATCGCCCTAATTAAAGCATGAGCCTTGAGCCAAACTTCAAAAAGCTTCAAAGAATTCATTAGGAGCAACACATTGGCATGATCTGTATGTAGCCAATTCTAATTCACTGTCACCCTTGACTCTGGTTCCCCCCCCCCCCGCTTTGGGTATATCATAAATCCTATTCTCCAATGAAACACATCCATATCCAAGAGTCATCAGTCATGTTCTCCAATTAGAGATTTGTGAGGCAGAAACTCCAGTCGGTTAGTATAATCTTTGCAAGGTATGCATGGAATGCACTTTTGCTTCCAAACTGCTGCACTGCTCTTTCAAACTCCTTTCCTCCCCCCTTTTCTGTTGGCAACTATAAAACGGACATAGAAAATGTTTTGAGTTGACATTCGGTTCCCCTCACTTCTTGAAGGTGACCTGTATGACACAAAAAAACCAAATTGATTGCAGGTATAGACTTAGGGTTGCAACCCCCCCATCTGGTGGCAGGGGGGCAGCCGCAGACTGAGGATAGCAAAGGGAGCCCAACCCCTTCCTCACCATCAAACAGAAGCACCGCCCATGCGGGGAACCCTCCCAGAGGATTCACCAGAACAACTAGCAGCCATCTCCAACAGAACCCCAGGGGCCGGACAGATCCCAAGAGAATATCAGGACCTCGCTGAAGTATTCAGCGAGACTGAGTGTGACATCCTACCTGCCCACTGAGAGACAGAATGCGCAATAGAAATCATTCTGGGGCAAAACTACCAAAACCCAAAATGTACACCATGGTGCCCCGGGAAATGCAAGAAATGTGCAAATATATAGACAGAAACCTAGCAAGAGGGTTCATCAAGCTAACCAAGTCACGGGTCACAGTTCAAAGGGAAAAAAGATGGGACTATGAGATTATGCATAGACTTTAGGACTATCAGAAGAGAGCTTGCTCCAGGCAACCCAAACAGAAACAGACTTGGCCTCCAGCCAGAAGCAAACAGAAGCTGACAGCATAATTACAGACTAAGCGGAGAAACCTGATCCAGTGAAGGAAAGAAAAACAGATGAGTATTGGTGGAAAGAAAATTTCCCCAAAGCTTCGGAAGTTGAGCTCCCCTATCCCCGGGCCAAAAAGGGGGGAAGGCCCCTGAACAAGTGGGAAGAGTGGATTGGCTGTGGGACTGGGAACAGGCAAGAGCCCCAAAAACAGGAATTCAGGGGACTTTCCAAGCCCTGATAGACTCAGGCTGCACCAGGTACCTGATCAACCTAACCACGGTCCTGAAACTGGGGATCAGAGCGAAAAAGCTGGCCCACCCGATCTGTTATTCTGTTATTTGCAACCTTAAGTCACTCAAATCATAAAGAGAAACTTAAATGCAAAAATTAACATGTTTAAAAATTTTCTAATATAAATTCTAAAAACATTATGTCTTTAGAATAATTTACCATCAATCTCTTAGACTGAAACTTCTCAGGAATCTTGGATAAAGGTGACCATAGGTTTACTGTTTTTTTAAAAAAATTAAGTTTCCTACAACAACTTCTCACTGCAGAAAGAAAGACCATAGATTGTTGAGATTGTTCCTGAAGTCTGACGTGCATTTCTGCTAAAGTCCTTATTATCACATGGAATGAAAGTCTCGATTCAGGCCATACCTCAAACTTTTCTCTCTACATATATTTCAGTTTTTCTGGGCAGTTTCAAAAGATAAAATGACAGAAGAGATATCTAGATTGGCACTGGTGAAATATGAAGAATGAGCATGGGCAAGAGTCTATATTAGGAAATGTTGTGATATTAAGGAATTTCTCTATTCTCATATCTACAAACAGCTGGCCAACAACTTTGTTTAGATAAACCTATGGAAGAGGATATTTATAGCTCAGGGTTGAACTGTGAAGTCCTTGGTGCTCTCTGAGTTTGGTTATTTTCTTACAAACATTTCATTACTACACTAGGTTTAACAGATTAACAAATTAACAGAGCTGGAAGGGACCTTGTAGGTCATCTCCCACCCTACACCATTTCTGACAGATGGCAGACCAGTCTCTTCTTGAAAGCTTCCAGTGATGAAGCTCCCACAACTTCTGAAGGCAGGCTGTTCTGAAGGCAAGGTAACTAAATGTTTATATGAAAATAACCAAGCTCGGAGAGCATCAAGGACCCCATAGCCTAATGCTGTTTCTCCTAAGGAAGAAAGGACCAAAATATATACAAGGATGCTGTGAAGCCTAGTCCATCTGTCAAGAAAAAAAATGTTTGGATTTGCTCTGAGTTAGCCTTGCCTGTGCTGGGTTTTCCCATGAGATCTGAAAGGGCAACCAATCTTTAGGACCCTAACAAATGTCATCTGGCAGATGGGATAGAAAAATGACCTTTCACTATTGCAACCCCTGTCCTATGGAAGAACATTCCCTCTAAGATTCAAGTGAATCTGACTTTTGATCACCTTCTGTAACCATGAAACCTGGTTCTTCTCCAGACACTTCAGCCAAAACACTGGATGAGCCCACTGAGAATGAAAGATCTTGAGTATTGTGTTTGGTTGATCTCAGTTATTTTATTTTTTTTAAATTCTGAGTTTTGTGTCAGCCCTGTTTGGGTATTTATTGTATGTTACTGTATTCCATTTTATTACTGTTTTGCATGCTGCTGCATTTATAAGTTGTCCAGAGTTACTCTACAATATGGACAGTCATATAAATCAAATCAATCAATTAATCTATCAATCATATTTATCTACTTGGTGAATGAATGGGACTCTGGATGCTTGTGAGGGTTGTTTTCCCCGACTGGACATACCACAGTGAAGAAGACACTGTAACTGTACAAAATACGTAATTTTAACACACACCTTTTCTATTGCCCTGAGTTAATTCCACCCTCCTGAGCTTTGCAAGTTGATGTGGCCACATGAATAAGTCTTGATGGTCAAGGGCTGCTTACCACAACTTGTGGTCCTGACAGATGACTGATTTTGCTTATCTGTATTAATTGTGTATCACTTCTCACTTCCTAACCTGTTTGTTGTCTTCCTCTTTTTCTCCTTCACACCCACACTTGTGTAGGCTAAGGGCCTGGTGAGGCTGCTTATGGACATCAGCACTTTCTAAAAAATGTCAGGGTGTGGTTCAATTAGCCAGACACCTAGAACACCAGTGTCTATGTTTAAGAATAATCTGTGATTGTGGAATAAATAAGCCCACTCATCTCAAATTTCGGGGGCCCTTTGAGAGATGAGCTAATTCTATTCTTGGGGAAGTGGTGGTAGAAAGCATTTCTGCCTGGCTGCAGCTGCTCTTCCCAAATGCAGATAGCAACCCTAGCTTCATTACTCACAAAGCTGAAAAGTAAAAAAAATTCCTTTCTCCTTGAAAGATTTGTGGCTAGAGTGAGACAGCTACATTCCGAAGCAAGCTTAATTGATTAATATGTCAAAGAGTAGCATACACATCAGAAGTATCATTACCTCTGAAGTACCTGAATTTCTATAAAACAGTCTTAATACTTTTACAGTTTCTAACAATACCCCGAGACACTTCCCATACAGCCAGAGAAAAAAAACTAATTTATTATTTGATTATCAGAGTGTGATGACCCATAGTCTCTCAAAATAACCCAAAACCCAAAACATATATTAAAGTCCGGTAAAGCCTTCAACTTAACTTCACTGTTTTATTAGGCACAGTTTAAAGTCACAAAAGTAAATAACGAAGCAAACAGAAAACTAAAACAAAACGCATTGATGAGAGCTCTGAAGCAAGCCGAGATAATTAATTATAAATTCCAGGAAAATAGCCAAGAAAAGTCCATGGGAAGAACGCCAGCAAAGATAAGCCTCTTCCAAGGTGAACACTAATTGACTTCAGCAATTCTAACTGCACAGTTGCAAACTTATATACATAGCTCCCACCTGCAAGCCACAAGGAAGATCATGGTAATCTCCTCTTGAGTAGACCTCGCTTTTCCCTGATCCTCTCCTCCCTGCGTGACCTAGGATGGATAGGGGATGGGCCTGGATCCTCCTCTAACTGCCCTCTCCCTTCCCCAGCCTCCACCACCACCTCTGGAGCCACACTCCACTCCCTGTTGGCTGTTCCTCCACTTCCTCAGAGTCAGACTCCACCAGGGGCACGACACTATCCCCCCCCCGCAGGGCCCCCTCCCCCGGGACCAGGAGGACAAGGACGTTGAGGAAGCCGAGCATGAAAGTCCTGGACCAAATGAGAAGCATGAACATCAGTGGCATCGACCCAGGTGAAGTCCTCTGCTCCATAACCTTTCCATGCCACCAAATACAGAAATCGGCCCCGCAACTGGCATGAATCTTGGATGCTATCCACTTCGTATTCCTCCTCTCCCAGAGGGGCTACTGGGGCTGGCTGTGATGGAGCCGGTCTATGCGGACTTTCGGGCAAGGCAGGGACTAACAGGGAACGATGAAAAACAGGATGGATACACATGGTCCATGGCAGGGAGAGACGATAAGCCACAGGATTGATCACCGCCTTGACCGGAAAAGGTCCCAAGTAATAGTGATCGAGCTCTTTTTATGGTCGGGTCGTTGGTAAATATCGAGTAGAGAGCCAAACCCGATCGCCGACCGCTAAAGGTGGAACATCGCGACAATGTCGGTCTGCAAACCATTTATAGTCTTCCTTGGCTCTCTCTAGTTGATCGCAGACCATGTGGTGCACAGCTTTTAACTCCTGCAAAAACGTATCCACTGCCGGAACTGGGGAATCAGATGGGGCTAAAGGGAAAAGTTGTGAATGAAACCCATAGTTAGCAAAAAAACGGGGACACACGGGTGCATGTTGAGCATTGTTATAAGCGAACTCTGCCACCGGCAGCACCTCCAGCCAATGGTCTTGTTGAGTATTGCTGAAACAGTGGCCGTACTGCTCCAAAATAGCATTCACCCTCTCTGTGTCCCCATCAGTTTCGGGGTGATGAGCAGACAGACACACCTGAACCTGCAGTTTTGAAAGTAGGGTCTGCCAGAAGTGTGCTGTTAATTGTACCCCCTGATCTGATACCATGCGGTCTGGTAACCCATGCAACCGGAAAACATGGGAGATAAACAATTGAGCCATTATCTTGGCCAATGGAAGACCTGCACACGGCATAAAGTGGGCCATTTTAGTAAACATATCCACTACCACCAAAATGGTTGAGGCACCATTCGATGGGGGAAACTCAACAATGGAATCCAATGAAACTGCCCCCCACGGTCATTCTGGCATGGGCAAGGGCTGCAAGAGACCAAGGGGCGCACCAGGAGCATACCTGGCTTGGCGACAGATCCCACAGGATGCCACATATCCCGACACATCATGTTTAAGTCTCGGCCACCAAAATGTCCTAGAGATGAGGTACAGTGTTTTGAACACCCCAAAGTGTCCTGCTGCCGGACTATCGTGACATTGACGTAGGATAAGGCCACGAAGAGGACCTCCAGGCACATAAATACGATCACGGAACCGCAACAGGTCCCCAATATACGCCCAAGGAGTCTCTTGTCTCCCATTCTCATCCAATTCTCGATGTTGAGCTGTCACAAATGGGTCCTGCCGCTGCACCTCCTGAATCCTCATTCGAAGGTCCACAGGTTCCTCGATGGCCGCAAACCTCTCCGATAGAATCACTGTCTGGGGCAAGATTTTATCCTCCCTTCAGGTATACTCAGGCTTCCGAGATAGGGTGTCGGCGCGTTGATTCCCTCCACTTGGAACATAGGTCACTCGGAAATCAAATTGAGCAAAGAATAAGGACCATCTCACCTGACGCTAGTTCAATGTCCGAGCTGTACGTAGGTGTTCCAAATTGCGATGATTCGTCCAAACCTCGATTTGGTGACGAGCCCCCTCCAGGTGGTGCCACCATGTCTCAAAAGTGACCTTAACCACCAATAGCTCCTTGTCCCAAATTGTATAGTTGTGCCCTGGAGCCGAGAACTTCTGGGAATAATAAGCGCACAAGAACAAGGTGCCTGCAGGAGGAGCACTGCACCAACAGCCACATTGGAAGCATCTGTTTCCACCACAAATGGCTGGCCTGGATTAGGGTGTTTGAGGATAGGCTCAGAAGCAAAGGCGACTTTCAACGCCTTGAAAGCTGCCTGCTCCTCAGCACCCCAATGGAACGTCTCCCCCTTCTTGAGCAGATTAGAAAGGGGAGCAGTCAAGGCAGCAAAGCAGGGAATAAATGTGCGGTAGTAGTTCGCAAACCCCAACAGTCATTGCACATCCTTAACCCACTATGGAGGTTCCCCCTCCTGCAACGATTGAATTTTTTCCAGGTCCATTTCCACCCCAGCAGGTGAAATACAATGTCCCAAGAAGTCAATTGTGGTTTGTGCAAACTGACACTTCTCACGTTTAGCAAACAGGTGGTTATCACGGAAACATTGGAACACTAGCCGCACATGCTGCCAATGTTCCTGCAGGAAGTCTGAGTAAATCAAAATGTCATCTAAATAAATGACCACAAATTGATCCAACAAATCACAGAAAACATCGTGCATGAAATGTATGAACATAGCTGGGGCATTGGTTAATCCAAAAGGCATCACGGTATACTCAAAATGCCCATACCTCGTCTGGAAAGCTGTTTTCCACTGGTCCCCTGCACGAATACGAACCAGATTGTAGGCTCCAGCAAATCCAACTTCGTAAAGATCTTAGCTTGACGAAGCCGCTCAATCAGTTCAGGGATGAGGGGAAGCGCTACTGATTCCTCACTGTGATTGCATTCAACTTACAGTAATCACAACACAAACGTAACTCCCCCAATTTCTTTTTCACAAAAAGTACCGATGCAGCCAATGGCCTCTGCCCTTCCCCAGCCTCCTCTACCACCTCTGGAGCCACACTCCCACTCCCTGTTGGCTGTTCCTCCTCTTCCTCAGAGTCAGACTCCACCAGGGGCGTGACACAGAGTCTATATAAACAAAGCATGCTAAGCACCTTTAATTAAAATATGGAAAACATAAAAAGTAATTACATCATTGCCAATTTATTATGTTCAATTAATATTAGGATTCAGTTGATTACTTAAGTAACCCATGGCTTACCAAAATATATGAACTCACTCTATTCCTTTTTGTACTAAGTGAAGGTCGTATTTTCCTTTGTATAATATTCACATTCTCATGCATAGGTTATTCCTATCATGACTTTTTCATATGCCTATATTTTTCATAAATTTCTTGAGTATATGCTTCTTTGTGATTTGGAACCACTTTTTAAAACTTTGGACAAAGTATTTTGTATGCTTTTTGGATGATTCCCTCTACAAACACGTCCATGAAGAAGCAACTGGCAAACTTCCACATTAAGGAAGAATTTTATGTGCAGCCTATGCTTTCTCTCCTTCCCTGCACTCCTGCAAGAGTTGCCATCCTACCTAGTCTCTCCAATCCAGCCATATCATTTAATCACTGTAAAAGTGGCAAGGAGAAAATATGCCTCAGAAAGAATAGGAAGGTAGCAAAGAGGAGCTGCATTTGGAAAGCTCTCGTTCCTTGCATTATTTCTCAATTTATCATTTAAAAATTAAGTCGTGCAATATCAACACCTCACTTAAACATGAAATATGATTTCAGTATATCATATATTACCATGATTAACTTCTCTTGACAAATTAAAATTAAAAGCCTTATTATTGTTGAAACTTGTATACATTCTCAAAACTTGAATAAAAACTAATATTGAAAAAAATATTGAAATTAAGTACTCACATATTCCTTGACATTTTTTGTTTTTACAGCTTTGTAGGAATAATAAGCAGGATACAGCATTCCACAGACCAACCTATATGTAAAGAAAAATATTTTAAATGAACAAAAGTACACAGTAATCATGGAAGCTAAGAATACATATTACATGAGGGGGAAAAAAGGGAAAGAACATATTCAGACAACTGTAATTTCAAACTATGTCTGTTCTGATCACAGCTATTGAGCACTGCATTCTTTGGGCATCTCTCATAGATCAAAACCTGCCTTTTAAAAAATACTGAAAGTTTGCACTAGGATTTCAGATCTTTTCACACCTATTATTTTGCAAGGAAAAAGACAAGAACAACTAGCTGGCTTGAATAAGTGCTATAAGGCTTTGAAAGACTATTTTACAAAGGAAAAACCAAGTAGAAACAGATACAATATAGTTCTGAACCAGCCATAACTCAGCTTTTTTTTGACAAAACTGTTTATTGTTTCAAACAGATAATCTGTCATGTGTAATTTCTTGAATGTACTATGACTACAGATTAGAGTAAAACATAAAGGTAGACAAGTTGGTTCATTTATAATTTTCCATGTCTGGCAGAAAAATGGTACAATTCAGAGCAATATCTTCCCTCTTTTGGCACATGTCAGAGCAGGAGTGATAGAAGAGATCCCATTTTCCACAACTTTGTCCCTAATTATCCTAATCCAAATTTAGCCCTTTTATTTTTGTACCAGATGTTCATTATGTAAAGAAGTACTTCTGAGGACATACATACAAATACCTCATGCTTATCTAAAACTACTGGATGTGCCAAATTAAAAAACTGAGGTATTTCTGAAACAGTACTGTAAAAAACTAAGCTAAAGAATGAAACGGGAAAACATTTATTTTTCAATGTAACCTACCAGAATAAATCCGCTTTGGGATGCAAGGACAAGGTGTGTAGCAGTGTGTGTTTAATTATTACTGGTATATCGGCTAGGTTCATATATTATGCTATGACCTGGTTTATTTCAGGCATACTTTATTGAAAATGAAACCTAAAATGTACTACATTATGGCCTCATGCAATGTGCAAACCAGGCCATTAACTTGAGTATGCATTTTTATTGGTTGCTAAAAATTGTAGATGTCCAGTTTCATTATATTATACACTGCATTTTAATGAACATTATTTTTACAAATTTATTTAACCATTTTATAGGCATTTTGATTCTTCTCCATATAAGTGTTTTCTCTAAACTGGAGAAAATTTGACAAGGAATCTGAAAGTATCAATGGTGTAAAGCAGTGGTTCTTAATCTTTTTGAAAGGATTGCCCCCTTGAGCCATTGAGGAAGTGATCATCGCGCCCCTCCCGCAACATAACCTCTCAATCACAACACAGGGAAATAATTCTTCAATTTATGCAAACACATTTTTTGTTCTCTTTAAAATTGTCACCAGGACATATCGATGCAAATAATTTATTTCCAGTCTTTTTCCCATATCTCAACTGTGTGAAAAATTCTGATGCCACCCATCACTTTACTCCCAAACTTCGTGATACGTGTGTTTCATTATTATCTTATTTATTCAAGACACTTAAATGTAATGACCACTGAAAACAAAATTCAACTGCAAGAAAATGAAATGCCACCCCACCCCCCAAACAGTAACATTTAATGATTTAATTACAAGTGAATTTTAAGACGCAAAAAGAAATATAAAAAGGGCATAAGAACCACAATGCAGGAACTAAGAATTTCAAGACAAAAACTCTGAAACTAAATTCAGATTCGAGGAAAATATATATTCATGCACACTGTAAAAAGGGTTAAAAAGACACAAAGAAAATTTTTACAGAAGGAAAGCAACAAAAATCAGAGCGACAAATTTAATGGGTAGAGTGATAGAGGCTGCTGCGCAACGCGCATGAAGATGAGTGATGCGTATTCACATATGTACGGCATTCTGTACAGAAGCTAGCTGGAGGAACATTTTAAAATACAGTTCAATCCACTAATAGCGAGTGATCGGATGTTTTTGTATGACAGATATAAGCGGTTCACTGTACGAAAAAAGTCTCAAAAGTGTCCCCAAAACTTCTCACTCCATCGCCCCCATATCACCCCCCTTCCCTTCCTTCGCCCCCGTGTCGCCCCTTTTCATTCCATCGCCCAGCTGAAAAACGAAATCACCGCCTTGGGGGGCAATATCGCCCAGGTTAAGAACCACTGGTGTAAAGCACCACACCTATATCCTTTTAACTTACAGGTTATATTTAACCATAAAGGAGAGAGAACCCACATATCAACAGCCAATAAATCTTTTGTTCCAAGAAACACCTGCCCCAGTTCAAAGTAAATGGATAGAAACTAGTTGTAGACACTGAATAAGATTTCAGAATCTTTTAGAAACAATGAGCCAGGAAAAATACTGGATCCTTACTGCAACCTGATAAGTGTATGTATATGAGATGAGTCTTATGCCTTACTGGATCTATATAGGCAAACTTCCTCTTCTTCCTAGGCATAATCAGTACTGACCATTGTTGGTTGTCTGAAAAGGTTAAACTAGATCCACAAACTCCCCTTCATGAAGACGTTATTCCTATTGGATTGTTTTCCAACCAACCTTGAATGGGAGGGAGAGAAGGAGGGAGGGAGGGGGAAGGAAGGAAGGAAGGAAGGAAGGAAGGAAGGAAGGAAGGAAGGA